>PVHX01021403.1:0-29888 GCA_004024805.1 Geosciurus inauris
GAGCCACTGCACCCTTGGCGCAGTGTCGGCCCCCTTCACGTCCCCCCAGCGGCCCACCCGGCCCGATGCCCCCTTCACCGACACTTGTCACCTGTGGCTTTTGGCACCACCTTCCTGAGGGAGGGAGGAGGCCCCCGCGGGGGTTCCGACCTCCGCCCCCTGTGATCACAGTGCTGAGCCAGTCGGCCATTCCCACAGCATCTTGGGAAAGGTGACCACTCAAGTCCTTCCGCAGCGTTTAGAATCCGGCCACCGCTCCTCTGGCTGAGCCCTGGGAATTCTGGGCGTGTGCGGCCCTCGGCCTGTGCCAGGCACAACCTGCGAGCGTGTCCTCCCATTCAACAGGTCGTCTTTCCACTCCGAATCGTGTCCTTTGACACTTGGGAGGTTGGGAGCAGGAGAGCCTGTCCCCTTGGTTTTGTTTTGCTCCTGGTGCTCTTGGTGGCATTGCCAAGAAGTCACTCCAAGCCCGACGTCCTGAAGCCCTTCCCCTGCGTCTCTCCAGCTGTTTCAGAGTTTGGGTCTTACACTTAAATCTTTGACCCGTCTGGTCGTGAGCTCTGTCAGTGGTGCACAAGAAGGACCCAACTTCGTTCTTGGGCAGGTGACTCTCCCATCTTCCCAGCACCATTTGTTGGCGAGGCTGCCCTTCCCCGTGTGGCCTTGGCACCTGTGGGAAGGCATCTGCCATACACACCAGCGTTCATTCTGTGCTGCTCTCTCTGTTCCGCTGGTCCTGGCTCTGCTGGTGCCACAGCTGGGATCACTGTAGCTTTGAAGTGTGACTTCAGCACACAAGATTCTTACAACTTTGTTCTTTTTCAAAATTGTTTTGGCTCTTCGGGGTCTCTTGAGAGTCCATGTGAATGGACAATTTTGGATGAATTGCTCCATTTCTGAAAAAATAATGCCATTGGGGGGGGTGTATGTGTGTGTGTGTGTCGCTGAGGTGGACCCAAGGGGGGTGGTGTATGTGTGTGTGTGTGTCGCTGAGGTGGACTCAAGGCCCTTGCACATGTTCAGCAAGCACTAAGTGACATCCCCAACCCCTTTTATTTTATTTTGAGAAAGGGTCTTGCTAAGTTTCCCAGGCTGGCCTCAAACTTGCTGTCCTCCTGCTTCGGCCTCCCTAATCTCTGGGACAGGGGGCCTGCACTGCACCTGGCTCACTTTGGCATTTTAATAGGGGTTGTATTGAACCCTACAACACTTTAGGTAGTATGGACGTCTAAACAATATTAAGCCTTCCAATCTATGAACACGGGGTGTCTTCCCACCCTTTCAGCAACATTTTTTAGCTTCCTGCATGGTAGTCTTTTCCTCCTTGGTTAGGCTTAAGAAATGTGTTTTTTTGATACTGGATGGTATAATGTGCCACTGTTTGGAAGAGCTGCATAACTGAAGGTCGGTTTTCAAATGACCAGTACACTATGTTACAAAATCATAGAGGGATAAAAGATCCTTTTAAAATGCAAAACAACAAATAGATTCTAATGTAACCAAGTGCAAAAAGTTAATTGGTATAGTTTCATATTCCACTATGCAACCAACCTTTAAAGATAAACACTACTTGTCAAAGAAAAATGCCCATAATTATCTGAAAAGACTTCTAAAATTGCTCTTTCCTTTTCCAGTTACATATCTGTGTTAAGTTGGGTTTTCTCCAAAACTCACATCAAGCAGCGCAGCGCCGCGGGTCGAGTGCCGAGGCACATGGGTGACGCGGCCACCGCAGCCAGGCACTGGGAGGCTTGCTGGGGTGGCCGCCCTCCTCTTGAAAAGTCCTCCGTCTTGGAAACAGAGCTGTTCTTAAAATATGTTACCTAGTTTAATATGTAACAAGTTTATTATGATAACTTTACATGGCAGATCATTAAAATTAAATGACATATTTTCAAAATCTTGCAGTTTTTGTTTCTAATATGGTATCCCTGGGCATAATCCACACTAACAAAACTTGTTTGGGATCCTCCGTGATTTCTAAGAGTGTAAAGGAGACCAAAACTTTACAGAACTTCTGGTGTAAAGCAAATGGAAAATGATCATGAATAATCTATAAACATGCACTTTATTTGCTTGCTTATTTATTTATTTATTTGGTACCTGGGATTGAACTCAGGGGCACTCGACCACTGAGCCACATCCCCAGCCCTATTTTGTGTTTTATGTAGAGACAGGGTCTCACTGAATTGCTTAGTGCCTCGCCGTTGCTGAGGCTGGCTTTGAACTCGCGATTCTCCTGTCTCAGCCTCCCAAAGTGCTGGGATTACAGGTGTGCGCCACCGCACCGGGCCTAAACATGTGCTTTAAAACCATGGCTGTCACCAAAATATATCCTTTTAAACAGTTAATGGCAAATTTCATGTTAGGTGGATTTATCTTAATAAAGAATATAACCACTCAAATGAAATATATACATTCTAAACTACCAAATGTACACAAAACAAAACACTGTGAAAGACTTTTAGGTTTTGAGCCAAATGCACCACTGAAACATGACAGGATGAAAAACCGAGCCCCATGAACACACCGAGACTCACGTGCTGAACTCACATGTTAAAAGAAGATAACTGAAAACATTGGTGGAGACCTGAAGAGTGGCAGCTCCGCAGAGTCACCCCGACAGGCAGGACTGCGGTCCTACCAGGCTCCCCTTGCCCAAAGCTGGGGCTTTTCTCAAAGATGTGTTTCTCACTCACACAAAGAAAACAAAATGATGCCAAGGTCAGATCACAGAACAAGACTTGCAAAAACACATGCAAAGAAATGTATCGAAAACAAAGGATTCAGAGAGGTGGGGGTCAAAATTAAAATATAGCGGTCTCAATTTTAAATCGTAATACATGGCAAAGTTGAATCCAGCCCCCAAAGCACTAAAGGGGTCAGAACCGAGTCTACTACAAAGGCAAAGGACGTCATCTATATGAAGACCTTTCATCTCCAGTGTCCACACAAACAGCAAATCCTTGACCTTCAGCTGGCTGATTGACAGCGGACTGCTTTGAGAAACCAGATAAGCTGATTCAACCGTTCTCATGATAAAGATTAGGGAGTGACTTGCTCTACTCATTATAAAAGATGTCAAGGTTATGATAACCTTTAAATTGTGGCACAAGTACACATTATCAGTGTCTTGGGGGAGGAACCCCAAGTGTGCAGAAGGTGGAATGTCTAACTAATAATGAAGAAGATGAATTATCCAAGAAATGGTGCCTGGGAAAAAGTTAAACCTCACTTTAATCTTGCAGAAAATGTTTTCCAGGTGGATCAAAGACAATGTGAAAAACAAATCATAAAAGTACTAGAAAAAACACAGAATTATTTAAATTTCTAGATGGCCAGGCCTTCTGAGTATATTAAGACATGAATGTACATGAGCACACACACACATCAAAAAACCTCCAAAATTTTGACTACATAAATGTTTTTAGGTCTACTACAAAAAACATACTAAATTGAAAGACAAAAAAAGTAGGAAGATACATGAATTTCATATCACAGAAGGAACTAGTTGCTTTAATACATAAAGAGCTTCTATAAAACAATAAAGTCAACAGACAGAAAAAAGTAAATAAGGGTTATGAACCAAAGATTCACAGAAATGGAAAAATATTTCTTAAACATCTGAAGAAATGCTTAGTTTTAGTCTTAGTAAAGAAATTGTGAACTAAAACTAAAATAAGATCCTCTTTTTTTAAACTACCAGATTGATGAAGATCAAAATATTTGTCAATTTCAAGTTGATTAGAGTGTGATAAAAAGATGGCTCCGTATCTGGCTGAGAGCGAGGCCTCTGGGCCAGCACGTCTGTATGGGGCCTCTGTGTCCTCGCTTGATGGACTCAGGAACATGGCTCCCTCCCTCCACTCCTCAGCATCCTCCTGTGTGGAAATTGTTCTGAGGCCTGGGTTAAAAGGTGTTAGGTGCCCAGAACAGACTATTATGTGTGATGTTAAATAAGGCAGCTTAATATCATTGCTGACAGGTGTGTAAATTGGCACAAATTTGTGTAGGAAAAATTCAGTGTGTTCACAGTAGAAACACAGTTTCTGCTGAGCAATTCACTTCCAGAAATGTGTGTCACACGTGCTTTTCAGGGCGTGAGTAGCATGTGAGACACATTCGTCACAGCATAGTTAGAAACTGTGATGGAATGGAGACCTGTTACCGTGTGGGGCTGGCAAGCAAGGTGAGGTCCATCCATGGAACAGGAACTTGAGAGAAACCAGGCAAACCAAGGAAAACCCAACGGAGAACCAGGACAGAGAAAGGCTGAGGTTACCAGTTAGAAAATCAGGAAAGAGTGCCTGCACTCGACTTGAACGCAGTGACTTCTGCTGCTTTTGTTTTATGTAAGAGAATAGACACATTTCTGGAAAATGTAATTCAAAATGTAAGGGAAAATATGAGACTGCATACATTATAATAGTACTATGTATAGTTCCATGTTACATAATACAGTTTTTAACCAAATGAAATGGGACAATTTCCTAGGAAAGCAAAAATTATATATAAAAAAAAAACTCTAGAAAATCCCAATGTATAAAAATAATGTGAGGAAATTTTAAAAACCTCTACATTCTTCCAGGCTCAGCTGGTTTCAAATAACAGATCCCTCCAGGGCCAGATGAACAGTTCCAGACCATTAAAGCAAATCCCTCATTTGTTTGATAACAACACTTAACCTTGAATCAAAACCCAGCAGCAGGACATCAGAGAAAACCACAGGCCAGTCTCGCTCGTTAGTGGATGAGCCAAGTCCCTGTCCTCACAGGACTAGGGTGGCTTCACTGGTGCTGGGCCTGGGCGACCCGGGGACACGGCAGGGAGCAAGACTGCAGGAAGCAGGGCTTACTCACAAGTCCACCCGTACCAGGGACGTGCCCGGGCACAGGGCCAGGTGCCTGAGGACTGCGAGGGACTCCAGACCGGCCAAGGGGCCAGAAGCGCTGCCCCAGAAAGTGACAGCCCGGCCCGGGAAATGGAGGAGGAGGCATAGCAAGAGGAGAGGACGCTGTGACAAAGGGCTGGCTCACTTCTGAAGCTGCCTTGCTGCCGCCTCTGCCTCTGGTCACACGCCTACCCGCCTGCCCCTCCGGAGTGCCCGTCTCCTGCAGGCACAGTCACGGTTAGGGGCCCCATCTTGACGCCATCTGCAAAGAGCCTGCTTCCAAACAAGGCCGCATGCTCAGATGCTGGGGCTTGTGACTTGAGCATGTGTTTTGGGGGACACAATTCGACCCATAACTGAGGGACGGGGCAGATCCACAGAGCCCAGCACAGGCTGCTAGAGAGGGCTGTGTGTACACAGGTGTGTTGGGTGTGTGCACTTGTATGTCACAGGGGTGTGTGGAGTGTGCACATGGGTGTGGGGGTGTGTGAGAACCTAGGTGTGTGCACGGCAGAAGGTCAGATCTGACTTCCTGCCATTGCTGGGACAGCACAGAGGTGGAGGGCTGGGGATGTGGAGCGTCCCTGAGTCCTCACGGAGGTGTCCCCAGCAGGTCTGCACACGGCCCAGAGACTTGGAGGAGCACTGCTGCTGGAGACCTAACCCTGGGCCCCGTGTGAGTGGACAGGGTGTCACTGGGGCACCGGAGAGGCCGGAGTGGGGGAAGGGAGAGAGGAGGAAGGGCTGGCAGGGCCTGGGAACTCCAGGGTGATGCAGGTGGAAGGAGAGTGGCCGGGTCTGCCAAAGGGGTGGGCGGAGACGCACAGGGCAGGACGAGGACAGAGAGGGACTTGGGGCAGTCGAAGAGGTTCGAGCAACAGACAGTGTCATGTACGAGGAGCTGCTGCCATCCTGGGGCCCTGGAGACACCAGGTCCCTAAGGACTGTGGAGAGAGCAGGTCTGTGCCGTCGGGTGGAGTCAGCGTCCAGGGTCGTGGGGGAGCAGGTGGGAGCAGACTGGGGGCAGCACAGGTCAAAGACATGGGAGTGAAGGAAGGACCAACAGCCGAGCCGAGGAGAAGCCTCCTCCCACACAAGGGCAGAGGGCAGCGCCCTGCGTACACCCACTCAGCGCGGCCCCAGAGGGTTCTGGGACGGGCAGCCTACTGAGTCTACCCTCACGCCCAAGGTCAGAAAAGGACGTCTTTGTGGCTGCCCTGCCCTGTGGGGGCCCAGGCAGCAAGCGCTACAAGCCAGAGAAGGTGTCCTGGCACCGGGACCCTGGGAAAGGGACACCACGCCACACCCAAGAGTGAGGGCCAGAGGCCCCGGGAAGGACAGATGCCAGCCAAGGGCGCACTGACCACCACGGATACGCGCCACCTCCTGAGGCCTTCCCTAGGGGCACCAGTGGGGCCTGGTGGGAACAATGGGTAGGAAGGGCCGGCAGCAGCATCGCTCAGCAAGCCCGGAGAAGGGGCTGAAAAAGCACATGGCTGACGGCAGCTCAGCGGCCTGGCTGGATTCTAAGTAAATATGAAAAGTCCAGTTCTCCTACGGAGCAGCGATGGCCAGTCAGTGCCCGCGGGAGCGAGGGAAGAGGACCACGGGAAGATTCCACTCAAAACAGCAACGGAGTTCGGAGCACGTGAGACCTAGAGGCAGCTGCACTAGAGAATGACAGCGCCTGGTGAGGGAAATCGCCGGCCTCGCTGGGAAAACACGGAGCCACTTGGCTGACCTGACCACAGACTGTACTGACGGCCAGTCCGAGCGCTGTGAGTGGGCGCATCCTCCCCAGATACGCCAAGTATCTGTCCAGTCCCGACGGAAGATCAGGTTTAAAACAACAGCGACACGTCACAGTACCGTGACGCGCACCCCAACGTGCCAGCACAAAACAACTAGAGGGAGATTTTTTGGAATGGAAGGGGCACAGAATCCCTCCCACCAGCTGCCGACGTGCTCATTGAAGGCCACGGATTAGACACTGTGGTGCAGACAGGACCAGGGGCATGAAGAGCCACACCTGCAGACCTGGAGCAGGCCTGAACATGCCTACGGACTCACCCCACAAAAGAAGACACACCAGGGACAGTTTCAGAAGGCGACAAAATGTCCTCAAACCAAAGTCTGGCAATGCGGGAGGAAAACAGCTGAATGGCCAGAGCGCACCCTGGAAGTCAGCGCGTTGACTGACCCGCGGACGGCTCCGCAACAAAGCAGCCTGGTCGGGGAGGGAGGAAATGCACTCCAGGAACCTTCCAGGTCAGGAGAGTGGCCTTGTGTTAGCTGGCTTTTCACACTGTGACCAAAATATCTGACAAGAACAATTCAGAGGACGAAGGGTTTGTTTTGGCTCCGGTTTCAGAGGGCCACCACGGTTGGCGTCTCCATTGCTCTGGCCTGAGGTGAGGCAGGACATGGTGGTGGAAGCGCGTGGTGGAGGCAAGTGTCAGCTCATGGCCCCAGGGAGCGGGAGAGTTACACAACCCAAGGGCAGGACCCCAGTGGCCCACGTCCCCCACTGCCCCACCTGCCTCGTTACTACCATTATTAATCCATCAAATGGGTTCATCCACCTATGAGGTTATGGCTCTCATCACTGCCTAAGGCCCCACCTCTGGACCCTGCTGCCCATGCTTCCAACACATGAGCTTTTTGGTTCAAACTGAACATTAAAGGTCCAAACCACAACAGGCCTCAGCGCCTGGGCCTTGCTCTTCCCCTCTCCCACCCCCACCTAAGTCAATTAAAAGTATAAACCTCAGCACCTGCACCGGAAAACAGGGCGAGCCAGCGAGCAGTCTCCCGAGGCCGCTCTGAAGTGAGCAGCACAGGTCAGATGGGCCGATACAGAAACAGGGATGCCCAGCAAACCACGAGAAGGGGCTGCACTGGACCAGGAGTGTCCCCAGAGCTCTGTGGGGTGGAGCTTGGTCCCCCATGCAGCCACGTCCAAAGGTTGGACTTTTAGGAAGTAATTGGATCACCAGGGTGCCAGCCTCATCCGCAGATTAATCCACTGAGTGGATTAATCACTTGATTGAATTACGAGGAGGAAGTGGAAGCTGCAGGCAGGTGGGGCGTGACTGAAGGAAGCAGGTCGTGGCCATGCCCTTGGGACCATACCTTGTGCCCACCCCCTTTCCGTCTCCTCCCTGGCTGCCGTGGGGTGAGCAGCCTCCCTCTGCCACATTCCACCATGATGTTCCGCCACCTCAGGCTCAGAGCAATGGAGCTGGTGGACCACGACTGAACCTCTGAGACCACGAGCTCCAATGCAGCTCTCCTGCTCTTGCCGGGTATCGCTCACAGCAATGCAAAGCCAGCCAACACAGCTGGGCGTTGACGGAATCCCCCGAAGATGCAGGCACAGACCTCCCAGGTGCAATTCCCCAGACCCAACGAGCTGGGGGACGAACGCTGGGGAAGGAGGCTGCCGCAGAACGTAAGAGGAGCAGCAGGCAGAGGGCGGCGGGAGCCTGGCTGTGGCTTTGCCACCACGGACTGCCCACAGCCAGGGAGGACCCTCAGCAACCAGGCAGAGGTCAGCCAAGTGTCACACCAGGTTCTGTGAAGTTAGATGGGCACCCAGCCAGGGCCCCTGCTGATGGCTCCTCAGTGCTCCAAGGAGGGCTGAGTGGCCGAGAAGGGGTAGATGGCCACACAGCTGCAGATGGCAACCCATGGCACTACATGCCGGACCCCAGGTTAAAGAGAAAAGTACAGTGGCCACTACCAGGGCCACAGCCTGCCACTTCACTGCCAGGTGGAAGTGCTCTTACCTGCAGCAGCTGCGACCAGAAGACCCTGCTGGTCAGCTAATCCACAGCGAAACAGGACCCACGCAGGGAACACAAGAGATTTCAAACTCGTCATTAGCATCCACAGAGAGACGCGAAGGGACCTTTCATCCATAACTACAAACTGGCCAGTTTTTAAATGGGGGATTAAAGAACAGGGAGGACATCTTTGATACTGAAAACATGGCTACTGGAATGACAGCAGCTGTGAATAACCTGACTGACCCCAGGCTGGCGAATTAGACAGTCAGTGAAGTGCCTTGGAGAATAAGAAAGGCGGCGATGGGGCTGGGAGGGGGCTCGGGAAAGAGGCCTAGCCTACAGGTTCTGGAGAAGTGGTGCATTCCAGGGGCACCAAGGACAGTGGAGGAAAGAAGTCATTAAAGAACTAAGAGAAGAAAATCTCCTCTGAAAGGGAAGCGGGCGGGAGCCTTCCGGTCAGGGTGTCCTGACAAGGATTAAGGAAACAGACACACTCCTACAAAAATGCCGGGGAAGCTTCTGACTCAAGCGTTAAAACGACCTCTAAGCTTCCAGAGCAAAAGTACTTTTAAAAGTAGGTTGCTTAAAAGAAAAAAAAATCCCTGCAAATCCCACCCCTGTTGGTCATTCTTGCCTGTGATACAAAAATGCTTGGAGACAACATCTGTCACTTGCTACCAGGCTCTGAGGGAGCAGGACTTCAGAACCAGATTCTGTCCCCAAAACTGCAGAGCCGTGGGGGAGGGGGCAAGGAAACGTGGACCAGGAAGCTGGACGCGGCTCTTCAAGTGAAAAAATAACCCTGGGGATCGATTCAGTCGAATGAAGAAAAAATAAGAAAGGCATGGGATTGACATAAAAAACAATGGTGAGAAAATAGATCATTAAAAGTTACAGTTGAGTCCAAGTAATTACTGAGAAAATGAGCTTTAATGCTGTTGTTAGGAAATAATTCCCCAAATAGACAAGACATAATGTTCTTCAAGTAATTGACATAATGTGGAAGAAAGTCAGTAATATTCTGGAACAAAAAATCCAAATGATTGCAATAAAATTGTGCCAAATGTCTTGTCGTATTCAGTGGTAATTTGTGGACACTGAGTGATTCTCGAAGCTCATGGGAATGTGCGTTTTAATATTCTATGGATGAGGACCATTGCGGTCGCCTGTGCAGGAACCCACACCCACCCAGCCCAGGCACAAGGGTGAATATGGTGAAAGGGTGCTCCTCAGGCCAGGGAGACCACTGGGGTCAGACCTCGGGGCAACAGGACCAGGGACTGGGGACAAATGCTGTGCTGTCCTCACCCCATCCTCTGTACCACGTCCCTCCTGTCTCTGAGTATATCGGCCTCCTCTGCTCCTCGTGCGGACACCACGCTGGACAGGCCTCGCCTCTTCCTCCATGTTGAACCCTTCCTGCTCAGGTCCAGCTCCGAAACCTCACAGGAAGTCCCCGATTGGCAGAGCCTGGTCAAGCGCCCACTCCAGGGTCAGTCTGCTAGGATGGGGCAGAATGGCGGGGCTGGAAGGGCGGAGTCACATGCAGTGTGGCCCAGCAGAGGCACCAGGTCCCGGGATGAGGGTGCTGGGCAGGCCACTGCTGGGTGTGTCCAAGGAAATGAAATCAGCAGGCCAGAGACACCTGCTCGCTGTGTCCACTGAGCACTGTTCCCAACGCCAACACTCAGAATCAATCACGGTGTCCACTGACAGAAGAGTGGACAGAGAAAATGAGAGCCATAGACACAAGGCTATTATTCAGCCAAAAATGTGTGAAATCCCGCCATCACGGCCGCATGAATGAGCCCAGGGGACACGGTGCTGAGTGACGTGTCCCAGGCACAGGGGACTCCGCGGCCCCTCCCATGTGGACATCTAGAACGCTGGTCTCAGGGGTTGGAAGACAGCACCAGTCAGACAGGAGCAGGTTCCAGTCTGGGCAGCACAGGACATGCCGTGCGCTTCCTGGGGGGCTGGATGAGAGGCCCGAAGGCTCCAAACCCGGAGGAGCAGGGAGCTGGCAGGCGGTTAACCCGACTGGACCAGCACACAGCACACGCACCGGAACACCACGCTGCCTCCCATAACACGTGCAACTCTGTGTTAATTAAAAAGAAAGAGTGAAGTTTGAAAATTAAAAAAAGAAAAATCGTAAAGACAGAAAATCTGTGCTGAGGCCTTCAAGCCCTGAGAGCCCGTGACAGCCCACCCGGGGCTGCCCTACCGTGAGGAGCCAAGTCCTTCTGTGTGGGGGCTTTTCGCATCTCTTCTCCTCTGGCTTCATTTTCCTCCTCCTCCTCCTTCTTCCTGCTCTGGGACAGGGCCTTGCTGTGTTGCTCAGGCTGGTCCCGAACCTACGGACCTCCTGCCGCAGCCTCCCAAGCAGCTGGGCCCCAAGCTCTCCACAGGCTCCCTGCACCCCCAGGCCCTCACCGTCTGCTCGCAGAGCCATCGGCCCGGCTGCGAGGGCCTCTGGGACCCTCGCTCCCATGGCAGCCAGCCCGGGGCCTGCCTGCTCCAGCGCGGTGGCCCAAGTGGCTGTACCCAGAACACGGGCCGAGCAGATGCAGTCCCGAGTCGAAGGCAGGAAACAAGGAGAGGAGGGCAACACAAGTCCCACTCGGCTCCATATCCATGTGGCCGTGAGGGCTGTGGGCAGCACAGAGGCCACTCCTGTCACAGCAGGCAGCTGGAGGCTGAGGGGTGAGGGCCAAGGGTGCCGCGGGGGAGCCCAGGCCGGGGGCACCTGGACTCTTTGCTCTGGCATCCCCAAGCCCTCCGCCTGTGTGTCGCGGTGTGGACCTGCCTCGGGCACCCCTCCCTCCCACACCCCGACATCCTGCCTCCAGGCCTTCCCACAGATGGCCCCCGGCTTCTCCAGGACGCGAGCCTTCACCCATGACCCATGCCCAGCCCCGAGGTCCAGCCCCAAAGCCACCTCCCTGGCGCCCGCCCTTCCCTGACGCTCCTGCCCTCTGCGTGCTCAGGCCCCTCACACCTGAGGCAGCCCCTAGTCCACGTGCATGTCCACCTCTGCCCAGACCCTGAGCAGAGAATCGACAGCAGCCGGAGGTGTGCGCGGATGCTGACCTCCACCTAGGAACGCCTGGGTGTGCGGCCAGGAAGAGCCGCAAGGCTGCTGAGGGAGAGTGACTCGCCAGCCCCGTCCCTGGTCAGGAATCGAACCCGAGGATGGCTGCCAGACTGGCCTGGTGGGGCTGTGTGTCCACCCTTGGCCACCACGCTCTCAAACGCTAACTCAGGACGCCTCCTTGAGAGGCAGGGCTGGTCGGCCATAAGGCGACATCCCCTCTACTGATGGCTCTGGACTCAGGACCCATTGAGGCCCAGCTCATCCCACAGCTGGACAGCACCCTGAGGCCCCTGGAAGCACCAATCCTGAAATGGCCTCACGAGGGCCCTGGTGGCACAGCCTGGCCCTCATCTGCGGGCAGGGTGTTTCCCTGGAGGTCATGGAGACCCCTCCCCCTGTGCCTTGCCCACCCTGCGATGAGACAGTACATGCAGAGCAGGGCATCCTGCCTGGGGGACGCCCGAGTGTCCCCTAGGAGGACCCTGATCACATAAAGCCAACACCCTGTGGGACAGGGGCTGGTGACCCCCACTGGCTCACTAGTGTGACTGGTGATCTTCAAACCAAGAAGTGGAGTGGCCAGAGGGACATGGCCACTTGACTTGAAATTTGTTTTGCAGTCAGCCAACTCCACCCCAGATCCCCCTCCAGGAGGGACCCAGCCCGGGCGAGACCACAGTGCTGGTCCACCTGCTCTGTCCTGCTATCCCCTGCCCCACATGCTCCAGAGCTCTCCAGAAGCCAGGGTGAAGGCGATCCCACGCTCCCCGCTGTGAACCAGTTATCAGGAGAGATGACGCCCGTGAGTCCCTCCACCTTAACAAGGCTGTCCCTGCTGGTCCGCAGCACAGAGCTGGGGGTTCGCAGCAAGGCCTCCACCTGGACCCAAGGCCCCACTGAGAACACATTCCTCTCTGGGAGGAATAAAGGCTGGGCAATGTCATCACACAACCTGAGGACTCCAGACAGCCAGGCCCCCTCGGGAGGGCTGTGGGGAGCCGGGGCTGATGAATTCGACGGGGAGTCCAGGGAAGATCTCGCAGACAGAGCCACGAGGCATGTTAAGAGCGGGCGATAAACACATTCAATCACACAGAACAAATAGAAGCAGCTGCTTTGCTGATAAATACTTAGGCTGGGGAGCCCAGAGATGAAGTGGCCCAGCCTGAAATAGATCAGAGTCGGTGCTGAACGATGGTGCTCAGGAGACGGCTGGGGCTGGACCGGCCACGCCCCCAGCACATGCCACCCAGCACTAGGGCCTTCCTGGGGCAGCGCAAGGCTGTTCCCCGGGGGGGCCTCGTGGCCTTTTGTTTGTGAGACAGTCTGACAGTAACGATCTGCTGCTTTATGACTGAGCTGTCACGGATTTTCATGCGCTGTGGTAATACCCATTTGGGGAGTACATCTGTTTTGAAAATGGCACTTGGGTGACAAAGATAAGGTGGCTTTGGGCCAGGCACTGAGACCTCCTGGGTGCCTCAGCCCTCGTCAGTGCCCGTGAGGAGACTCAGCCCTGAGCATCATTCCGTCTCAGAGATGGTGGTGACACTGAGACCCAGCAAGGTTGGGCAAGTGACCATTGACCGGCAGCTGAACTGAGACCACATCTTGTGGCTCTAAACTCTGGCCTTCCCCTCCTGAGGCCAGCCCACGCTGCAGCCCTGGCAGTGACGCCTCCAGAGGCAGCACCACAGAACTGGGCGGAGGGCTCGGCTCGCTGTGCCTGCGGGAGGGCTTGCACAGGGAGGGTGTGTGGGGCAGCGGGCAGCAGGGTCATGCAGTGGAGGCAGGGTCACGCGCCCGTTCAGTAAGGGCCCCGAGACCAGCCAGGGAGGAGATGCCATTGTCCCCCACACCCTGGGGAGCTGTGTCCCAGCACCTGCTTCTCCTCGGCCCAGTGAGCTCCCTAATTGACTTGGGGGAGTAGAATAGGGGCGGGGCAGGGACACTGAGCAGAGGCCAGCTGCAGTGGGCAGGACAGTGCAGGACCACGGCACGCTTATCCCCGAGTGTCCTTACCACAGCAATGACAAAGGAGAGGGCGGAAGGACGCTGGGGACGCCTGGGGACAATGGCAGGTGTACGGCAGACAGCAGAGGTGGTTTCGCGTAGACGCGCGTCCGACCTTGCCGCACTGCGTTCCTCGACCGTGCACGGCTCTTCTGCATCAATCAGACCTCCACAAACACTTCCACAAGGTCAAGGGAGTGTCCGTCAGCCAGGCCGTGTGGAAGGACGCGAGGCGACGAGACACGAAGGCTCTGCCCGTCTTCCTGGGATGCCAGGAGAGGAGCGAGTCCAGCGCGGCTCCTGTGCCTTACCCTGCCACCGTTCCTGCATGGCAACCGCGGTGCCTGTGCCCAGAGGGGAAGGGGGCCTCCAGGAGGGCTGCCAGCGCTCCAGGCCAACGGCCCGCCCACCGGAGCCACAGCCCCGCACCTGAGATCAGGCTTGCAGTCAGGAGGCTGCCAGTTGGCCGGTGGGGCCTTCCATGACCAGCTGGTCCAAGAGCTGGGCAAGGCTTGCCAAAAGCAACACACAGGTGGCCACTCTGCCAGTGGCCCCAGAGCCTTCCCCACCCCCGGCCATTGCACGTCACCCTCCCCCTCTAGACGCCACAGCAGAGGTGGGTGCCTGCCAGGGAGGGCTCCCTGGGTGACATCTGGGCCTCGGGCATGCCACAGCCAGCTGGGGGCCAGAGTGCCCTGCTCAGGAAAGGTCAGGGCGTGTCTGCCTTCCAGAAGGGTGGGCCTGGGGGCCGGCCCCAGCAGGGAGTGGGGAGGCTGCTCTAGAGAAGGAGGAGACCCAGGCAGGGAGGGAGGGGAACAGCACATGGGGGCCTGGGGAGGGAAATGGAGGGAAGGGGTCAATGGCTTATTCTTGTCCCCATCCCAACACCAAGCAGACTCTCCCAAGAGGCCCACGCCTTGGGGGATGCATGGGGACGGGGGCGGGGGACATGTGCAGATGTTGAGGTTTAAGGAAAGAGCATGAGCTTTCCTGATGTCAAAGAACCACTAGACCCCTGGCCCTCGTGTCGGAGAGCCCCGTCCCACGCCCCGACACCACCTGGCAGGGAGGGGCATTTCCCTGGCAACAGGGCCACTCCTGGAAGGACAGCAGCCAATGCGGGCACGGGGACTATGCTGTTCCTAACCAAATTCAGCCTCACAAAATGGACCGGGGGTTTAAAAGGATTCCTGAAAAAAGAAAAACCACAGACAGAAAACAGCTGCAGCCAGACCAGGAGGAGGGCGCCCCCGTGGCCCAGGGAGCAGAACCGACGTACCAGGAGGAGGGCGCCCCAGTGGCCCAGGAGCAGAACCGACGTACCAGGAGGAGGGCGCCCCAGTGGCCCGGGAGCAGAACCAACATGACCAGGAGTCCACACAGGCAGGCCTCCGTGACACGCTGCACAGGTGGTGTCCCACAGCAGGCCTCCCCAACGTGACTGTGAGCCCAGAGAGAGGACACTGTGGCATCTCCATGGTCAGCGCCCAGGCTGCACGCCCACCCGCGGACACCAAGGGAGAGCCACATCCCAAAGCCTCTCTCAAGGTTCTTTGTCCAAAGGCCCAAACCACAGCCCTGGGGAGAAGGCCCAGCTCCTGTGGAGGCCACAGAGACAGAGGAGGCTGCAGCTGTGGGTGGCTCCTTCATCCACAGCAAGTGCCCCTGTCACCAAGAAGAGGAAGGTGGACACCCCAGGCAGCAGGGAAACAAGGGGAAGGCGGGCAAGTCTCCACCACTAAGGGCGGGTACAGAAGGCTGGCCACTCACAGAGGTCGTCCACTCTCACCTGGCCCTGCCAGCCAACGGGCAGGTTGGCCACAAGCCATGGTTTTGTCCCTAGAGGCAACACGCTGAACCCCTCAGGCGGCAGGAGGCTGTTCTGGCCCACGGCCCAGCAGCATCTTTCACGAGTCAACCAAAAGTCCCTCTGGAGTATGGCAGCGGTTCCTGAGGGACAGGAGGTGAGGCCACACCTTGAAGAGTGTGGGACCCTGGCAGTGCTCACGGGCTGTGTGCCTGTGCCTGGCAGGATGGTCCACAAAACTCCCTCATTTGCACGCGACACCTCCGTGTTTTGAACTCCTTTGTGGAGCTGGGGTGATGGGTGACAGAACAGGATGGTGGGTGACAGAGCCCCACAAGTCCCTGATGAGATCCACAGGTGACATCTTGGGGGAAGATGGGACATTCATCTGCCATGTCCCCACACATCCATGTGCATGTGGCGGCCAGGCGGGACGGTCACAGGTGGACCCTGATGCGGGCTCTGGCATCCTCACCACGCGTGGGGCTACAGTCGCATCCAGACCTGGCTGAACCTGGAGCTCCACCTTCCACTCGCCCCGGCTCAGAACAGAGAAGCGCGGAGCCGCGAGCCCCGCTCAGCGAAAGATGCACGGCCGTGCCACCCCGTCCACACCGGGAAGGCCCCGAGGAGGGAGGGAACCACGCTCAGGGGCACTAGTGGCACCGCCCAGGCAATGTGCCGGCCTCGGGAACCTGGCCACTGCGAAACAGAGGGGCGCAGGAGGGGCTCATGGCCTCGCAGGGTTTATGGCCACGCTGGGCATGTGTCCCCTCCGGGAAGGACACCAGTGGGCCGATGGCACAGTGAGACGCCCAGAGCAAATGTGCCGGGGGACTTTGAGGGGCTGCCTTCAAAGCAGAGGCCACTCACTCACTCAGAAAAAGCCTGGTGGGCAGCGCATCTGAGGTCCGATGGGAAAGGAGGGGACAAAGGCCATTACAAAGATTGATTTCAGTGACCTGAGTCAAGCAGAAGGGCAGACAGCTCTTGGAGGGGGCACCTGGAAATTCAGGGCCCAGGTTCAGGGTCCTGGGGCCCTCAGGTGCCAGTGACGGTTCCCAGGGGACCACAGCTCTCCTCTCCCTCCAGCAACCTGGGAAGGTAGAGCCAGCACCAGGCCCCACCCTTCCTAACCAGGAGGAAGAACAGCCTGCAGCCTCACCCCAGCCCTTAGGTGTGTGGTCTCCGCGCTGCCGAGGAGCAGCAGCCATGGAGGTGGAGAGGCCCAGGGCCTCCAGCCCAGCTCCCGCTCCTGGAAGCAGGAGGGAGCCGCCCCTCCTCCCGGCCTAGCGGATATTTATGGTTTGTTAATGTTACTGCAAAACCCCCCCCTCTGTGAAGCCGGCTCGGGCTGTATGAATTACTGACCTCAGGTGGGAGCACCAGGACCATCACTCGGGCCCTGCCAGAATTCCTGCTCGTCAGCAGAAACAGTCACCGCCGCCTTGCTGGAGAACTGAGCCTCCGGCTGGTGGGGAGAGCGAAGGTCAGGCTGCCTGCTGTCTCCAAAGCCTGTGCCTGTCCAGACCCGCACAGTGGGGCTCTAAGAGGCACGCCCGGCTACCAAGTACTCAGAAGAGCGTCCCCAACCTCACAGTCACCTCATAGGTCCTGGGGAGGTCCCACCTGCTCCTTCTCTGAGACACCTAAGACCAGGGTCCTTGGTCTTGGGGCAGCAGGGCTAGATCCAATCTGTTCTTCCAGAACTTTCCCCTGCTCCTTCCCAAGCACCTCACCTTCCCTCACCTGTGCTTGGACTGGAGCTACCGCCAATACCTCCTTCACCTTTGCTCTTCCCTTTCCAAAATGCTGTCCTTGATCCAGCTCCTGTCCCTCCTCCATGCCCAGCTGGAGCGACCAGTGCAGATCTTGACCCCGAGTGCCCGTGTGCAGGGCCATGCCCATCACACCTGCTCATGCGCGCTGTGTGGCAGGCCTGGGCAGAGGGCGCGCAGGAGCGAATGAATGAATCCCATCTCCCTTGCTCAAGAGACCTGGTGCCGCCCAGCCCTGCACGCCCGCTGCACCAGGTCACGGGCCCCTTTGGAACTGACACTGTACACCATCATCCCCCAGGGCCCAGAGCAGGAGGGCAGATGATGTGGAGCAGGAAGGGGGAAGCTGGCCTCCAGCGTGGCTGTCACACTCAGAACCTCCACTGCACACCTCCATTAGGTCACTGATAAATTACGTATTTCATTTTAGGTTGACAAGCAAATCTTATTATAAAGTGTAATGACACCATAAAAGACATCGTATCCCTCCGTTTCATCCTCTCGCACACGCTGACACTTCATTACAGCTCCCGAGACATGGCGAAGGAAAACATTAATTTGGCAAATCAATGGGAATCTTGCAGGGGCTGCAGTTTCCAAGCTCTGCCCCTCCCTGAGCCCTGGTGACCCCTTGGAGCCAGGGTCAGCCTCCCCCGTAAGGTGGCTCCCTCTACCCCCCACACCACCCCTGAAGCCTAGGCCTGGCCCCCAAGGATTCCACCAGGTCCCACCAGCCCACTCCCACCTGCCTACCTGGGGCCCTCTGGGCATGCTGGGCGCCTGGCCTTGCGTACCGGGGCGTGTGCTCCCTCCATCTTCAAAACACATAGTGCAAGTGGCCCCAAGGCCACTATGAGCAGAGGTGACGGTGAGCTGAGGGCAGCAGCCCACACGGTTCAGACCTCACTACGCCCGACTTGCTCCATGAACCCGAGGACAGGCATGACCCCAGCATGGGTTTCCTCGCTCCTGGGTGTTGTGTAGAGCGCTCGCTAGAGCCCTGGGTGAAGGGGAAAGAGCCCTACCCACAGGAACCAAGGCTGTGTCCAGACAGTTGTGCCCAGACCAGGAAGCACGGCTGGGGGGCTAGGGACATGCTGCAAGGACCAGAGGACCTGGAGGGCTGCAGCTCAGACCCTGGGGACAGCTTGTGGAGACGTGGCCTGCCCCTCCCGTTTTCCTGCTCTTCAGGCTCTGCCACTTCCATTAGGGCACGAACACAGGCACACCCATAGCACAGACGGCCACGGAGTGGAGCTCCCACATCCTGACGCTCTCAGCCCGCAGGGATCAGGTGACAGTGCCCCGCCCTCCTCAGGAGACGGCACTCTGGGGCCCAGGCCCCTGAAAGCCAGTGATGGATGTGTTTTTGATATCTTCGAAATTGCCTCTAATTTGGAAATTGTGCTCCTTTAAACAGCTCAATTTAAAGTTGTGATTTTTCAGGTTGATCATTTTTCCTTTTTTCTACCACTATTAGCAGAATGCCAGAAACACTTCTAGCAAATTATTTGAAATTGGAATAAAAGCAGTAAACGGTCTCCAGGGGTCTGAGAGAGCAGGCAGCGCCGGAAAGTGGCGGGGAGGCAGCGTGCCAGCCAGCCCGCCACGCCCCTCGCGTCCTTCCTCCATTCCCCTGGAGGCCAAGCCGAGCACACTGGCCCTGGACCCTCGGCCATCCCTCTGCACAGACCTGAGTGTGTCCTCTCAAGTGTGACCCAGAAGGCACCTCAGGCTGCAGCTCGCCCCCTTGTTACCACAGATCTTCAGGACCCGAGTCCCGGTGACGCCTCTGGGAAGCCTGTCCTGGCTGGGTGGCCTTACTGCACTGAGCTCAAGCTGCTGCCCCCAGCCCCCCAGGCCAGCCAGCAGGGGCTCCGTGGCCAGGCTGGAGCCGGGTCCCTGTCAGGAGGAGGCAGCAGGCTGCAGGGCGTCCTGTACCACAGGATGAAGGCGGGCGAGGCCGGGTGGGGGTCCAGAGGAGAGTGGGCAGCGTCCCCGGAGCAGCAAGGAGCTGTGCAGGGAGCACCTTCAGGGTGGGCTTTACAGACAGAGATTTTCCAAATAGAGACATTTGGGGCAGAAGGAAGAGCCCAGAGTAAGCCAGAGGCGGGGGACGGCTGCCGTGGCCTGACAACTGGGAAGCAGGGGACATGCTGCGGAGGGCTGCTCACGATGCTCAGAGGTTGTGTGGATGGGGCCCTGTGGGTGACACAGGTCCCACAAGCACAGCTCCAAGTACAGCCAGTGCCCTGAGAGTGCCTGTTGGGTGCAGCCCAGGCCCAGCACAAGTGCCACCCAGAAGGCACTGGGGGCAGGACTACGGGCAGACAGGCTCACATGGCACAGTGCCAACTGCTGGCCTCACCCTCAGGCAGCCCTTGGGGGAGACCTGAGAGGCCGAGCCGGGACACTGGGCCTCGGGAGGTGGTGTTCATTCAGAAGCGTAGAGGAGGGGGCGCAAAAGTGCACCAGAGAGCAGCAGGCCTCGTCCCCGTCACTCCTCCAGGTGCTGATGGGCACACAGCCCAGGCCTCGAAGGGGTGAGGCCCGGAAAGAGGAGGCAGAGCAGGGCCAAACACCCTCAGGGAACACGTGGGGACAGAGTGGTGTCCTCATGCTCTGCATCACCCATCCTGCTGTCTAGGAGGCCTCCGGGAGCGGGGCACTGTGGACTTTGCTGTCCCCTGGGTCCTTCTGCTCTCCCTGCCCTTCCCCTGGCGGTGCCTTCCTCCCTGCCCTCTCTCTGGAGAGTGACAGTGGTCATCTATGGACTCGCAGAACTCAACGCCTGGAGGCTGTGAGAGAGTACCTTGGTTTCCAAGGCAACACGAGAACATTCTCACTTCCAGCCAAACCCAAGGCAAGCACAGCTTCCCCCACGCTACGGGCGGCCAATTATTTTTAATAGCCAGGTCAGCGGCAGCTGTCCCTGGGTCCCCTGTCCTCATTAGCATTCCCAGACAGAGGCCACGAGGGCTGTGGTCACTAAGAGGTTATTAGGAGATGCTGACCTGGAGTGGGGAGAAGAGATGCACCTCTGCCACTTGTCGCCGGGAGGGCAAGGCCAGGCTGCCCTGTCTCTGAGGCTGAGATGTGTCCCACTGCACCAGACAACTAGAATGCAGGGCTGAGCAGGGACAGGCGGGCAGGGGGCATGCTGCAGAAGGTGGCACAGGAGGGGACACGAGGCCCAGAGGCCTGGGGCAGCTGAGCTGCCTGCAGAGGTTCTCTCCACGGTGGCATGGCTGAGCCTGACCAGAGCAGTGTCCTCAGTGGCAGCTGACCCTGAATGTGCTCCTTGGCCTCTAGAGGGGAATCCTAATGGCCACCCAGGGGACCACTGGCCACTGCATAGGTCAGGGCCTGGGAGGAAACAGCTGCTCAACAAATGCCTGCAGTCAATGACCAATAAACCACCTCCCTGTCCCCGGCCAGCCCTTCCCCATCTGCTGGCAAAATATCTGCTCCCAATGGATCCCTGAGGCAAAAGCTGGCCAGGCACCCTGGGCTTTAGCCTTGACAGGTGGGGACTATGTGAGGTGAGCCAGGGTCACCAAGTGACAAAACAAAGCTGGACTGCAGAGCACGGGTCAGCCCAGGTCAACCCAGGGTTCCCTCGATCCCCCTCCATGTGGGGCCTGGGCCAAGAACCCACACATTCAGCAAGAACCAGCCACTTGCCTGGCCCTGTTCCTGAAGCTGGGGACAGGAGCGGGCAAGACGCAGCCTGCCTCTTGTGGGGGAGCCGGGGGGAGACGGCCGTAAAGTAATGAATGTGTCCACGGCTGCTCTGCAGGAAAGAAAACCGGTGAGAGTGAGGGGCGCAGGGCTGCCAGGGGCAGGGTGGCGCCTCCCCAAGACCAGTCCCTCCCTTCCCAACTGGCCGCTTTTCCGAACTGAGCCCAGCTGCCCCCACAGCAGAGGCCTGAGTCAAGTCCACCCCACATCAGAGACAGACGGGTGGGGCGAGATGTGAGCCCGGGACACGCTGGCCTTCCACAGCTGCAGCTCAGGGCTCCCAGGCGGGGCTGTCCTTTTAACTTTTAAAATAAATTTGAAAATCACAGAAAAGAAAAACATACACCCTCATATCCACAGCCCAGGATTAACCCCTGTTAACATCTGGGTTCGAGTGAATCACCGTGTGATAAGAAAAAATATTATGTAAGTTATAATGCATTTATATACATGTAAGTCACGCAAATACCATTAAAAGACATACAAATATGTACATTGTTTATTAACATGTAAATATAACACAATTTTATCAATATGTAATAAAAACAAATGTGGCTAATGCCCTTTGGTGCCCCCCACCTCCCAGTCACCCTGGAGGGACAAGCATGCTCCAGCTTCCTGCGTTGTTCACATCTGCCCGTGAGGACGCACGCGGGCAGCTGGGTGTGCTCTGACCTCTGCAGGGTGGACAGGGAGCCCCCCGGGTGCCCAGCTCCACCCTCCAGTGTGAGCGGAGGTCCCTGGATGCCTGGTCCCTTTTCTGAGCCTTGCCTTTTCTTGGGCACAGGGGACAGGATAGCGCCTCCCTGCTGGGCTGGCACTGGGGGCTGAGATGGTCCAGGTGAGGTCCCCAGAGGCACCTGGCCTGGGTGCAGCTGCCCCCAGGGCTCACTGAGCACTGCTCTCCAACCCTGTGCAGGGCTTTCCTTTACCGCAACACCACCAGGCCCCTTGCTGCCCACAGGAGCCCCGACTGTTCCAGGGGGTCCCATCCCACCACTTTGGCCTCCACACCATGCTCCTCTCCTAGGAGCGGCCCAGCCTGCTGCCAGTCCCTGCCTCGGCCACACAGCACGCACCCTGCAGTATAGCTTGTGTGCAAGATTTGGGGGCTCAGACCTGCTTGATTTGCTCCTGCGGGACCCTGAGGTGGCTCTGGGGTGCATGCCAGGCCCAGCCCTCCGAGGGGAGTCCCTGCATCCCACCTGCTTCCTGCTCATGCCCGTAGTCCTCTTGGCTGAGGTGCACACCCACCCGCACTTCCTATTGCAGGCAGATCCCTGCTGCCCACCATAGCCAGGCCCACCTGGCCTCCTGAGACCATCCCCTCCTCAGCCCCAGTCCTCCTCAGCAGGCTCCCTGGCCTGCAGCTTGTGACACTTATGCTGAACTGTTCCTCTGTCTCCATCTATGATGTCATATTCTCTTGACAATAAGCCACCCCATTCTTTGTTTTAAAATATAATCCACCCTCAATTGGGGTCACTAAGCTCCGTGGCCATGACCACAGGTTTGAATGAACTGGAGCCGTCTGTGCTGGAGGTCTTCCTCCTCCCTCTCCCAACCCAGCCCGAGACTGCAGGGGCCGACAAGTGGCAGCCCTCCACCTACCTGCCTCGCCTGGTTGATGACTTCCAGACAGAGGCTGCACCACCAGCCCAGTCACAGAGCCACCTGGGAGCCTTGTAGACGCTCAGCCTACGACTTGATGGAAAAAGTAAGAAAACCAGAAGAGCAGCACCCCCTGCCCATTCTTCACCTGTGCTGGGCAGGGGCCAAGGTCGCAGGGGACATTAGGTCTCCCCTGGGGTTGCACATGTGGGTTGGACAAGCCAAGGCGGCCATGGCATGTCCTTGCCCTGTCCATCCTGCCCCCTGCCCCTGGAGCTGCTGGTCTTTTTCCTGTCTTTTGGCTTTTTACAGACCGTCATCCCAGTGTGGAGCCCTCCAGACCACCTTCTTTTGCTCAGCAACACGCCTGTGACTTTCCTCCATGTCTGTGTGTGGCTTCATGGCATCTCCTCTATTGCAGAAAAGGACTCCCATGCATGGCTGTGCCACCGTCTGTTAGCCCACTTACTGAAGGTCACTTGGTGGTGTCCAAGTGTGGGCCATTGTGAAAGAACATTCATCTGTGGGCTTCTGTGGTTCACAAGCCTTCAGATCAACTGGGTCAAGTATCCAGGAGCACAACTGAGCCATCTTTAACTTGGGAGAAATGGCAAGCCATCTCCCAGAGTGGCTGCACCACGTCGCGCTCCCAGAGCACAACTGGGGGTGGCTGCTGCTCCACATCCTCACCGGCGCTCAGGAGGTCAGTGTTCTGGACCTGCCACCCTAACAGGGCATAGTGGCATCTCACTGCTGCTCGGATTGCCATTCTCCGATGGCACCTGCCACTGTGTAGCTCTTGATACGCTCCTTCAGCCTCCCTACTTCCGTGATATATCTGTTCAGCTCTTTTGTCCATTTTTAAAATGGGCTTCTCAGGTCCTTCGTGTTGGGATTTCACAGCTCCTTGTGTATTTCAGGTGGCAGTTCTCTCCAGATCAAGCCTTTCCCAACCATTTTCTCCCATCTTTGGCTACTTCCTGTTCTCTTATTGCTTTTGATTTTTAACATCTCTATAGCATCTGTAGCTTTGCCTTCCTCTTTTTAAAGTTTTTTCCTTAGGAATTGCCTATCATGAACAGACATTTATTCACCTCCACGTATACATGGGTGCTGGTTCTAAATGCCAGAGGCAGCCCACCTGAGGAGCCGGCCCAGGTCCCTGCCCTCCTGGAGGTTATGTGGCTGGTCTTTAAAATTCAGCTCCTGGTCTGGCCAGTCTTTTCGGCTATGTGTTTCTTTCCCACTCCAAGAGCATCTGTTTCTGTATCATTATTTGAATCAAGCTGTCTTGTTCTTCAACCTTTTCCACAGGGGTCTGCCACTTTCTGCAGAAGCCGTGCTGCGAGCCCACTTGTGGACCGGCCAGCACTTCCTGGTGGCTAGGTGGTTTGCTCACCTGTGCAGGCTGCGTCACACCTATGCCGACCCATGACCAGGGCAGCTCTCCTGAGCATCGGACGCACCTTCTTTATCCCGGCTCATGCTCTCAGTGGGTGGGGAGGATGAACACGTGCTCAGTCACACTTTCTTTGGGTCAGTGTCCCTCATATTTCTTTTACTTCAGAAACTTTTAGTTGTGTCTCTTTTCAATAGTATGCTCTGAAACTTCGACTAAGACATTCTACAGTAAACCAGATGAGTCGCTCTTCCCCCCACTGCAAGCCACTATGAGCTGGGGAGCGTGATAAGTTTGCTAACTCATGCATCTGGCAGTAGTGACTGAAGAATCCCAGTTCTGAAAATCCATAAGGGAAAGCATTTAGACATGTAGCTATTCGTCACAGCCACATTTGCAACAGTAAAAAAAAATAAAAATCCACTTGGTGCATAAGGGAATAAACAAATTATGCTAATCCATGCAGCTGAATATTATGCAGTCATTAAAATCATGTTTTTGAAGAATTTTAATGATAGAAGGAAAATGCTTCTGATATTAACATAATAAGATGTCCTGAGAGGTCTCCGACTGTCTGGGCTGCAGCAGGAAGGGAAGAAGGAAGGAGAGGCTGTGTGAGAGGCCAGGCGACCATGCTGAGCAAGCGGAGGGCCAGAGAACACAACCGTCCACCAGCGTGACCACGGCTGACCACTGCAAGTGCCAGAGAGATGAGAGAGGCCCTCAGACCCCACCAGGAGAAGCTGCTTGGCCTAGTGCAGTGAGGTACAGTGAGGTTCCCTCCCCATGGCTTGCAGTTCTACTTCTGGGTGAAGAGCAGACTATGGGCACGTGCCTGCAGGAGACGTGCACACGGATGTTCAGAGCAGAGTTATCTAGTCACCCCAACCAGAAACAGCCTGCATCCTCCCGCAGCAAAGGCAGACCCACGTAGCAATGGCAGAGAAAACACCACGTCACAGAAGAGGGTCAGGCAGAAAAGGCTGTTCATGAAAGCGTGTGCTGTGTGACTCCCCTGGTACTCATTTAAAGGCAGGTGACACTGAACTCCGGTTTGGAAGTCAGGCTGGTGCTTTGGGGAGGAGAGCAGGGGCTACGGGCTCTGGGGTGTTCTATGTCTCGACTCAGGCTCTAGGGGGTTTACCCTGGAATAATCCACAAAGTGTGAATCTGGGTCATGTCCTCTTCTGATATACTTTGTAGTTTAAAAGTAGAAACAACAAAAAATTTGCAAATTTTGGGAAAAAATACAGACTAAAAGAGACCGTATATTGGCTTTTTATTGCTGCATAACAAATGATCATAGACGCAGTCCAAGATCCCACAGTTGCTAATTGAAGGAGCCCGAGGTCTTGTCGTGTATTTTTTCCTTTTAACTATTAGCATTGTGGACATGCTATTTGTCACTTCAATTGCTTCTTTTTGTGAGCTGCCTATTTTCTGTGCTGTGCCCATTTTTATTCATTTCTGAGAGTGGGGTGTACTAAGGAATTCAAATATTTCACCTGGGTTGCAAATGTCTGTCCAGCTTGTTGTTTATCATGAATCTTTGTTTATTGAGGGTCTTTGAGTTTGGTAGTCCTTGCAGCTGCTCAGGTAGTGCACCCTGTGGGTATTTATCAGTCTTCTATACTGTTTTTGCCACTGGTGTCATATTTAGAAAGGCTTTTGCCATGCCCAGTTATAAAAATAGTTGCCTGCTTTTGACTATTTAGGGGGACTTTAGTTTTTATATTTAAGTCAATTCATCTAGAATTAACCAGAGGATGTGATTTTTTTTCCCCTAAAATAATAACCAGTGTATGTGCACGGGCTCACGTCTGGCCTCCCCATTCCATCCCATCAGGCGATGTGGTTACTTTGTGTTTTGTTGTGGTACCCTATTTTAACTGACAGCTTTGTAGTACAGTTTGAATCTGGCAGTGTGACCTTCCAGCTCTGTTCTTTTGTTCATGACTGCCTTGGCTACATGGAGTTTTCTGTTCTACATGAATTTTGGAATTTTTGTCTATCTAAATGAAAAACAAAACTGGCATTTTGATTGCGTTGACTCTAGATCACTTTGGGTGGAATGGATATTTTAACAATTTTCATTCTTCCAGTCCATGAACATGGGATATCTTTCCACTTATTTTCCACGATTTCTTTCAGCAATGCTTTATAGTTTTCAGTTAACAGATCTTTTACTTCTTTGGTTACATTTATTGCAATTTTATTTTTGCAGCTGGAGTAAATGGGATTGCTTTCTTGATTTCTTTTTCAGATAGTTTGTTGTGTCTAGAAATGTTGCTGATTTTTTAGTGTGATTGTGTATTCTACAACTGTACTGAATTCATTTATCAGTTCTAATTGTGTGTTTGTGTGTAATCCATTATTGGCAAACAGGAACGATTTAACTTCTGCCTTCCCCATGTGGATGTTTCATGTTTTCTCTTGCTTGACTGCTCTGGAGAAAACTTCCAGTGCCACGTTGAATACAGTGGTCATAGTGGCATCCTATCCTGTTACAGGTCTCAGAGAAAAGGGTTTCAACATTTGACACTGAGCATATTGTTGGCTATAGCATCTCAAAGGGCCTTTGCTGTGCTGAGGGTACATTCTTTCAACAGACACCTTGATTCAATTTTTTTTTTTATCATAAAAGGATAGTGAATTTTGTCAAATGCTTTTTCTGAATTTAATGACATGTTCACGTGGGTTTTGTCCTTCATTCTATTAATGTGCTGTATCATATTTACTGACATGCCTGTGGTGAATCATCCTCCTATCCTGGGAATAAATCCTACTTGATCATGGGGGATGAGCCTCTGAATGTGCTATGCATTTGTCTTGCTAGTATTTTGTTAAGGAGTTTTGCATTTATGCTCATCAAGGATACTGGCTTGTGATTTTATTTTCCTGTAACGTCCTTGTCTGCTTTTGGTCTCAAGGTAATTTAATGTTGTCCTGGTTTTAAAAAAAAAAAAAAAAAGCTTGGAAGTCTTCTCTCCTGTTTGATTTTTTGGAAGAAGGATTGGTGTTAATTCTTTTTGGTAAAATTCAGCAGTGAAGCGACCTGGTCCTGGACTTTTCTTTGATGGGAGATGTTCTAATCAGCCTCAATTGCCAATGGCCTGGACCTGAAGGTTCAGTCATGAAGTGACTTCCTGTACTCACTCAGCCATCCCTTGCTGAGGACTCCCCAACCAGGGGCTGCAGGAGGGTCTGAAGAGGCCTCCAAGCTGAGCAGGGCAGATCTGAGCAATGGAGCCTCTGGGGCTGTGCTGCCCTGGAGGGAGTCCAGGGCTGGGGATGAGGAGGGGGAAGCCTGTGTGGGCAGCAGAGGCTCCAGGGAGGGGTGCACCTCAGTTGTCTGCCTCAAGGAAGCTCCCTTGACCCTAGCCTGAGCACAGACCTGCTGGGGTGAGGGACTGGCACAAAGCTGCAGCCCAGGGTGGGTGGCACCTGGAGGCTTGGCTCTGTGCAGCCTGAGATGGCCTTTCTGCAGCTTGTCCCCACCTTGTAAAGGGAGTCAGTCTCCTCAGCTCCACCAACATGCACATAAGCCCTCTACCTATTAGTCCTTTGTGTGGCCCAAATCACTCAGACACCTAGGACTCTGGCTCTCCCCAACAAGGCTGCCCTGGACAGGTCTGGCTACCCCAGGGTTACCTCTGGCCCTTCACACACAGCAGCAGAGCCAGCAGGCCGGGTCTCTTCTATGGGTCAGGCAGGTGAGGTGCACAGGGACAGGGGCCACCCAAGGTGGGGACCAGGCACCTCTGGCCTGGCAGTGAAGGCCTCAAGTTGGGCCTAGTGCAAATCACAACAGCAGACAGCAGGAGGCAGCACTAAGCTCCTACTGGAGCCCAGAGGTGGTGGCTGCGGGGAGGGACCATCAGTCCTTGCTGTTCTTCTTTTTTTTTTTGGTGGTGCTGAGGATTGAACCCAGAGCCTTGTGCACGTGAGGCAAGGCAAGCTACTCCCTGTTCTGTAGACCACTGTGGGCCCCACTGAGTCCAGGCATATGCCCCACTCTCAGCTGGGCCCACCCGGTCACAGGAGCAAGGGTATGAGAAGTCACCAGCCCACCCACGGGGGCAGGACCACAGTCCACGCCCAGGTAGCACACAGTGCAAGGTGTCACTAAGTGACACTAAGTGCTGCTGTGGGAGGACCTCAGATGTGGGGGTTCAGATATGGGTACTCAGAGAGGCATGGGTGCCTCAAAGCCTTCCGAGAAGCTGGGGCTCAACAGGGCTATTTCAGTGATGTGGGGAGGGGCAGAGTGTGTGTGTACACCCAGGGCTGGAGGCTGAGTGAGTCCTGAGTTCCAGGGTGGGGAGGAATGGCCAGATCCTGGGGTGCACCCTAGCAGACCTTTCACAAAGCCCAAGGGGCTGGACTGTATATACCTGACACTATACCAGCTCCTGTCCCCCAGCAGTGTAGTCTGGGCTTTGGGGGACCAGAGCCCAGTCAGAGCCCTACTACACCACCCTTCAAGTGCACCTTCCTCCCCCAAGGTCCCACGGCTGTCACCAAGTTCGCAGTGCTAATGTGTCCAACACAGGTCCTGGCATGAGAGACACAGTGCTGGGTCAGGGATCCCACTTGAAAAATGAGTCCTAAATCCCAGGCCAGGGCTGCAGGCTGCTCTTCACACCTTTATTCCATGTTCCCAGCATGGCACATTCAGACACTCCTGAATAGTTCAGGTCACCTGCTCAGAATCAGGACCATGGCCAGGTCCCTCACATCCTGCATCTGCATACAGGAAATACAGGCAGGACAAAATTTGACTTGCAGGATCTTCCCTTTTGAAAAATAACTTGCCTCAAAGGGCAGACTTTTTTGTGTCCCCAACATTCTGGTTGTGCAGAGCTCTGAGCTACAGAGGGGAAGTTGCAGGGTCAATTTTAGCTAAGTAATATGGAGCTCCTGCACACACAGCCAGAGTGGTGGTTTTTCCTGTAACTGGATAGCTCTCCCCTGCCCCTGCAGGAGGAGCAAGTGGGAAGAGGGCCCCTCAAGCTGGCCTGGGAGGAACCGCTGATCCTGGTGGAAATGGCCTCCATCTGGGCCAGGGCTAACCGGTCCCTCCACAGATTTGGGAGCGTATGACGTTTGCACAGTACAGTGTGCTAATTTCCAAGCCATATGTAATGAACAAGAGGATTTTAATAGAAGCAGGAAGACACACACATCACACATCTGGATATCCCATAGCCTCTGGGCAGTGGCCAGGCACGCAGGCAGGGGGCACCAATGCCCCTAAAGGAGGGGCAGGTCTGAGAAGTGGGCAACAGTGGTTGCTGAGGGGACGGCCCTGTCCTGACCCAGGGCGAGAGAGGCTGCAGCTGCTGCCTCCCCTGTGGCCCAGTGCCCCAGGGGGTGGGTGTCCATGTCACCTGCAGGATGTGTGAGGGAAGTCCTGAGGGTGTGGCACAGCACAGGTGGCCCCAGCAGAGCTCAGGAGTGGTCAGCACAGCAAGCAGCCAAGCCCCACTCACTTCAGACCCAGGGAAGCCAGCAGAACCCGGGGAGCCGGAGGAGCTCCGCCCCACCAAGCCCAGGAAGCCTGCAAGAGCGCCCTGTGCAGGGCCCAAGCTACAGGCCAGTTCATCCTGTTCTAAGAGCCCCTGCCCACAGTGGCTACTGGATGGGGACCTCCCAGGATGGTGGTGGGGGGGTCTCTCTTTTGAAGATTAGACATGGAAAGTAAGGCAATTGAGAGAGGCCTGGCTCTGTCTGCTGGGGTCTGCCTGGCATCAGCTTCCAGCC
>PVHX01021404.1:0-29871 GCA_004024805.1 Geosciurus inauris
CTGTCTTCCAAGTGGTCTAATCTGCTGGTGATGCTTTCTATTGAGTTTTTGATTTGGTTTATTGTTTCTTTCATTTCAAGGATTTCTGTTTGGTTCCTTTTCAGAATCTCTATCTCCTTATTGAAGTGATTTTTTACTTCCAGTATTTTCCTGTGTATCTCTTTATCGAAGTGATCTTTTACTTCCTGTATTTGCCTACGAATCTCTTTATCAAAGTGATCTATTGCTGACTGGGTTTGCTCTCTTATATCATTCTTTAAGTCACCGACCATTTTAATTATGTACCTCCTGAATTCCTGTTCTGTCATTCCTCCTGCTGGATAGCCCATGGATTCTGGGAGTGTAGTATCTTGGTTTGTTTGAGTCACTTTCTTCCCTTGTTTTCTCATGATGTTTGTGTGTCTTTCCTTCTAGGTCTGCTGATCCAAGGTGTTACAGTTTTAACTCCTATATGGTTATAGTTTCCCTGCAGGCTTTTGTTACTTCTCCTCCAGTAGGTGGCATTGTCCATTGTTTGCTGGACTTTCCTGGCTGGTATCCTTGGTACTGGTCCCAAGCCAAGGTGAAACTCTGGGCTGCTGGTGGAGTCGCTGTTCCACTGTGGCCAAGGTTTGCTCCCAGGTGTTCACCTGCGCCCCCTGGTGTGTAGGAAGTTCCGCTGTGTTAGAAGGTGGTCCACAAAGAACAATAGCTGGGGTTCCGCTCAGGAGACAGTCAGTCCACAGTAGCAACTGCTAGCTGTCTCTCGTGGTTGGGTGGGCGCTGGGGCCAGGCACCCTGTGCGGAAGCAGGCCCAGCACGCCCGGGGTAAATTTCGGCCTGGAGCCCTGGGTCGGTTCCCCCACCACACCTGCACTCCACCAGTTGGCGCCGAAGTCATTCCTCCTGGCTACCGCTGTCTCTCGGTGGCCCTGTGCTCACACATGCAAGCGAGACTCTTGCGTGGGGCGGTGAGCTTCAGAGAGCTGCCCTAGAAGCTGGTTGGAAAATGGCACCCCGCTACTTCCAGTCTCAGTCTTGGAGAGCCGGAGCCCTGGGCCGAGTCCCCTGGCTGCAACTGCTTTCTGCCAGCCGGCGCCGAAGTCACGTCTCCCGGCTACGCTGTCTCCCATTGGCTCTGCGCTTACACATGCAATCAAGACTCATGGGGTGATATGCCGCAGAGAGCTGCCAAGAAACTGGTTGGAAAATGGCACCCCGCTACTTCCAGTCTCAGTCTCGGAGAGCCGGAGCCCTGGGCTGAGCCCCGGGCTACAACTGTGTTTCTCCGGCCAGCCCCGAAGTCATGCCTCCCGGCTACCAGTGCCTTCCGGTGGCCCTGTGCTCACACACCCGAGTGAGACTCTTGCGTGGGGTGGTAAGCCGCAGAGACCTGTGAAGAAACTGGTGGGAGAATGGCACCCCGCTACTTCCAGTCTCCGTCTCGGAGAGCCAGAGCCCTGGGCCGAGGCCCTGTGCTGAGGCCCGGGCTGCAACCGTGTTTCTCTGGCCGGCACCGAAGCCACGCCTCCCGGCTACCGCTGCCTCCCGGTGATCCTGTACACACACACACACACACACACACACACACACACTCACACACACGAGCGAAATTCCTGCGTAGGATGTTGAGCCGCAGAATGATGCCAGGAAGCTGGCTGGAAAACGGCGCCTCCACCACTTCCAGCCTTGGTCCCTGAGAGCCTAGCGCAGAGTGGACTGTCTAGGCCGCCATCTTGGAACCCTGTATGTGCATGACAGTAAATTCGAAGATGTAAAGAGCAATGAATTTTAGTAAAGCTCTGATATTTGAAATTAGCAGTTGGAATTAACATTGAAAATATTGCAAAGGCGATACAATTTTCATTATAATGTATCAACTTGTTGGAATCTTTTTTCCCCCTTTTAAGTTGAAATGCTAGATATTCAATTTTAATCCCTCCCTTTCTCCCTCTCTCTCTCTGTCTCTCTCTCTCTCTCTCTCTCTCACACACACACACGCACACAGCTGCTTTGCATCTCTAACCGTGGAAGAATAGCTCATTGCTTCCTACCATGAAAACCTGTCAGACATATGAAGAGATATACTCTATTGTGCAGATGAGCTCTGTGCACAATGGTAGAATAGACTTTATTGGAAAGTCAAGTCGACTGTGAAATTTCATCCTATTTCTTTTAGCTTAGACACATTAACTTATCTATTTTGAGACTCAGTGCCCTTACCTAAGATAAGAATAATAATATTGCTTTAGAAAGTCGTTATGAAAATTGCATTAATTAATACTGTCAAATCTTAAGTTCTCAGCACAAACTAAGAATATATTTTAGCACAAGAATATATCTCAGCACAAGCTAAAAATATATTTTAGCTTAAGTCTTTAATTATATAGATAATTGACATAGAGCAGAAGTTATAAGAGGGTACACCAAGAAACACTCAGCATCCAGGTTGATGGATGAGAAAAGGAAACTGAGAGATGGACTCCATCAAGGATAGTTCATGAAATATCAAAACCTTGAGTAAGGAAAAGTAATCAAGGTAATGCCCCCTAGTGGGAGATGCTGTTATGGCTGTTCTTGCTAAGAAGCACACAAACCCAGGACAGTATGCCTGAGTAGTCCTCAGTGATTTAGCCCTAGGTCCACAATCTGTCTTTTTGATCCATATCATCAGCCTAAGTAATTCCAGCCTTCACAAGAAAGAAATTGGAATGAAGACTCCTACATTTCCTTCTCCTTTTCAACCCCAGCTATTCCTTAGATCCCATTATCAAATTTGTTCTGTCTCTACATGGATTCTGAAATGCCCTGTTCTTCCTGCAGAAAAAAAAACTTTGATGAAAGCATGTCATTTGAGTTGAACTCTGAAGAAAAAAAATTAAATATTTAGGAACTTTCATGCTACAAGAGGAGTCTTTCCTTTTTTTAAGTCCTGAAATGGTGTACTAAAAATTTTAGCAAATATGGTATGCTAATCCTCAGGAGAGGAAAAAATGAGGATAGGCTACAGCTCTAATTCTAAATGGCTAGGCTGCCACTTACAGTAATGATGGCCATTCTGACATAGGGCTTCAGTTACAGCCACCAGTGAGGAGCAGGGGATAAGCAGTTTTGATCTTTATCCTTGAACACAGTTTATGGCTCCAGAAGGAGTGCTTCCTTGTATGTCACATTAACAAAAATGACATTAAGCATGGTCATTAACATGTTGTTTTGCTCTGGGAAGGGAATATACTGGACATTTTCATTAGTGTAAAGTACAGCATTATGTTTAACCCTCCTTCACTCAATATTCAGAAAAACCATTTGGCACACTTTGTATTTTTCATGCCAATTATCAATTTCTCCTTTGTCTTTTGTTAGTCTTTGGTACATATATCACAATGCATACACACTGCTAAGCTGATGAGAACTCCCTCGCCACCATGTTTCCAAAATAATGTACTTTGGAATTGCTTTTATAATCTGAAACTTTGCCCTAGTGTTAGGAAAATATTTCAGTGATTTGATGAGGTGAGTACAATTTTAAAATTCACAGATAAGACTCTTTCTGAGCAGAACAAACAAAATTGGTCCTCAGCATAAGTCTCATTACAGAAGACTGATAACGGTTCCATTTGAATGGAATGGGTAGATACTGATAGTAACAATGACTAGCATGGAGCTTTAAAATCATATAATACATAGTCGACAGCAGACTATTTCCACCAGAGAGAACATCTGCTTAAGTGTGAATCAGAATAACAAACAGCTCAATGCAGCTGTCAAAATCAGAATGCTATGACTCTAGAATTACTCATGGTAAATAGAATTAATAACACATACGGAATACATGGCAAGTTGAGATTCCTCTAGGAAACCATGAGTGCTAGTTTAAAAGATTTGAAAATTGCTTAGTTTTTGTTTTCCCAAATTGTTCAATCCTCAATTTTTTGACATGAATATAAATTGTTTTCCGTTCTCTTATATTGATTTTATATGGAAATTATCTTATTAGTATGCAGAGTTTTAGTAAATTTTCATACCTTAAGAGATCTGGTGATTCAGTAGACTTAAAAAATAGTAGCAATTTATCCATTCTAAATCATATAATTTAAAAAAAATTTCTGTAATAAAAATATTTTGTAGACAGGTTAAATATGACATATGGGAATCCTGATTTAAAATACATTTTGGGTAGCAATTTCTTACACAAACTGACATATTCTCTACTCTTTTAGTAAAGTAATATTGAAAAAAGTTGAATCAAGTTCTGAAGATTCTTGTTTCCTAAATTAGAAATATTTGATGGTTCTTAAAACTGTGATATTTTCCTTTTTTACTTATTAATTTCATTGCACTCTTGTCAGTATGAATAGATACATAATCATTTATATATTACCATATATATATATTCATTCATCATCTTTCTGCTAATTAATCATATACAGATCTCATAATCTACTTTTCTTAAGCAAATTAACAGATAAATTATATATTCCATGTAAAACATACTTATTTTCTAATGCACTTGACATAATGAAAGTTTGTTGCTCATAGGTTATTTCAAATTACTTTGCTGAAGAATGTGCACTCCCACTAGCTGAATGAAGGTTTGCTCTAGTAGGTTTGTGTCACTAGTACTAGTTCCTGAAAACACAAAAATTTAAATAAGTATTTAAAAAAAACTGGTGAACTTTGTGTATGTTGAATGAAATTTCCTTATGGATGTAGAAAGATAATAATACAGTGAAAACTAAATTGAATGTTTGGAAAGAATTGTCATATATAAATGGTTAAAAATTGTGTGATAATTGTAGAAGCCTGGAGAAAGTATAATTCTAAAAACTTTGACACTCATATTTCTTTATAAATTTCTCTATGATCTGTAATTGCTTTAAAGGAATGGAAACTAGAAGTTGGAGATGACAAAAGAAGAGACTTTATGCAGTATTGAACTGGTTGATATTCCATTTCATCTTTGGCCAATTACAAATTGGTGAAAATGTATTTATATTTTAAATGAAAATATAAAGTTCCTGGTGTCTTTCATATGTTTCATATGTTCATTGCCTATATGTATACAAGTCCTACTTTTTTTTTGTACTGGGGTTTGAACCCAGGGGCACTGAACCACTGAGCCATATCCCCAACCCTTTTTTGTTTTTCATTTGGAAACAAGTTCTCACTAACCTATATTTTTAATATCTGCCATTAAGACTGACTCTTTGGACTAATAAATGCACTATGTCTCTGACTCTTGTGTAAAAAGAAGACTTCCAGTGTATCTATATTTAGAGTTTCCACCTAAAAGTGAAGATGACTGATCAGTTATTATCAGGGTATTATCTATAATGATACCACATATTATAATGACAATATATACAGGTAATTTTACAATTTTGAGTATAAATATGCAGTTCTTCAACTCCAAATAACATTCACTAAATTTTAATTGCAGAATTTCAGTTCTTTGCCATGAAAGAAGTGGAAATACCCTTTGCCATATATGGATGAGTAGATGTTCTGTCCTTTCTCCTTGTACTGCAATTCTACACACCCATTCTTTTGTGTATCTTTGGCAACACCATACCACGTACCACGGGTTGGTTGCCACTATTGTTGTATTACCATTATAATAGAGGAAGAAGCTTCACTTTCTTGTCTGAATTTACACAGTTTAGATTTTAAATTTGAGTCTAAATCAACACCACTACTTTGCTTCTTTCAAGATTGCTAAGAACTTCTATGATTACTATCATTCTGTATCAGTGTATATGATGACTTTTCTACCTTTGTCTTGGGGCTCTTAATTTTCTCCCTTTCTCCATTGTGCTTGGATCTACATGTTTGCATCTTGGCAAAAAGCCTGTCTTGGATCTTGGCAGCTCTGTCTTGCATTGACTCTTTGTGATTTGTCTGTTCTTCATCCTATTAATTGGTTTGAATAATCAGGCATTTTTCTTTTCATTCATTTTATGAGTAGGAAAGAACTTCTGATTTGAGGCAGATATGTAAGCCTATTATATTAGGTAGAGTTAAAGAAAAGTATGTTTTGTTTTATGGAATTAAATGACATCTGGCTGTAGTATCTTGGAGATTTACTGTTTAATCTTTTCCTGCTCTTTGTTGTAGAGCACATAAGAATACTCCCTTTCACATTTTCACTTTCAGTGCCTGGTAAGCTTAGATAGCTAGGAGTTTAAACTTCATTACCCACCTGTCTAATCTTATCTTTTATTTTTGTATCTATGTATTTATAATTATTCCTATTTTATGGATATATGTATCTATGTGTGTACACACATAAATGCACACACACACACGCACACACAAACACACACACACAACCACTTGGGCCCAGAGAACAGACAATGGATTGTAAATGATTCTCTATGGAACTGAAATAGAGGATAATGTGTGATAAGTCTGTTCAGATGTGTAGACAGACTCAATATTTCATCCTCTGATATGAGTTAACTCAGAGAAGAGACCAGAGGTATTTGCTTCTTCTTTGGCAGATTTGGTTTTAGGCAGATAAGAGAATTTTGCTGAAGAACTCTCTCTGAACTTACAGTAGGGAAGGGGGAAAAGAAAGACAAGGTTAAAGGTAATTTGACTCTGAGTCTGTTTAAAAGCCATTTAATTTACTTCAGATAAAATTGCTCAGAATGCCAAAAAATATCATATTCTGGGGGTATCATTCTCTGAGCCCAAACAATATTTCCTGTATGTAGCACAGAAGGATATAACTAATTGAGCACTTCGCACAGAATACAAAATCTGTGGTTTGACAAAGGACTATGATATGCATTTTTTCTCTAAACATGATCTGAATTTGTTATTTAGTTTATAGAGGCAACAAAATGAGCAATAGCTGTTGAATGTACTGTGAACTCTCATTATAACCTTGAAAAAGAGTTCTGTATATATGCAAATGATAGTTTATCACAATAGAACAATATTTATGTAGTTCATTAATCTGTGGTAGCAGTTTTTAACCTGTCTTTCTTTGCTACTGGTTTTATATATTTGGTTCCTGGAGACAGATAGAAGTAGATATATAATTCCTCAGAGTGAAAAATTCCTCTCTTCTATCAAACTCAAAGAAAATTGCACAATCATGAATTTTGAAACAATTTTAGTTTAAACCCAAATTGAATCACTTGAAAGAGATTTCTAATACAATTGTAAGAAAAACCAAACTGAAAGATAAAACCATTTCCTGTATAAAATTATTTTATCCATCTTTTTAATTATTTTCAAAGGTGTCAGATCTTCTTTTTATCTGCTACAGTTTTTCATATATTCTTTATATCTTATAGAATTCTTGGAATGTATAGGTGGCTTTCCTGAAACATTATAGAGCATAACACAAATACAGAGGTGTTGTTCACTTTTAAAAGATTTATTCCTGAAACAATGTAAAGTTTTCTTTAAAAAGATAAACTGTATAATTGCTGTTATTATTAGAAATGTATCATTAGCATTTTTGAAAGGAGAATGGTGTGAGTTTTAAATTGTCTTCCAGCTTCTTGCTTTTTGATTCTGAAAGCATGAATGCTTCTTCATTATAGTTCCATAATGATCCATGCAAAACAAATAATATACACTTTAATTTTAGATTCAGCTTTAAGCCCAAATTCCTACCAAAATCTATCCCCTCCCTGATCTATCTTAATAGCTTTCAAGGTAAGATTTCTTTTTCCTGAGCCTTGTTGTGTTTCCACTTGGCATTTCAAAAGCAAGAATGCTTTCCAAAGCTGATAAAGAAGAGATGACCTTCTTGAAGATTAGATCTGTAACTTTGTGTGACTTGCTTCATTCAACATACATCTCTTGAGATTGACTTTTCTTTCTTATTCTTTTCTTTTGGATTCTATTTTATTTGATTATCATATGTTAAAATGCCATAGATCTCTGTCATAGAGTCCTGTTATCTCTATATAAACTATATGACATCACTGAGTTTCATGGGGTACCCACAATGATCTAAGTGATGATAAATCCTCAAGTTCATAGCTATATTCTTCATTTAGAGCTCTTGATTTCCATTTCAAGTATGCTTTCCTTTACTCCTGCCTATTGTATCAAGTGGATTTGTTACTACCTATCCATTTGCTCAAGGCAAACATCTAGGGCTGTGCTATCTAATAGTTTGCACAGGGCTAATTTAAATTCAAATTAATTCAAATTAAATAGAATTTGAAAATCAGTGTCTTAGTTGTTCTCTTATTTCAAATACTCATATTCATAATATAGTTTAGGTATGAACTGTCCCCAAGAGCTCAAGCATAGGACAGTGCAAGGAAGTTTAGAGATGAAATGATTCAAGTATGAGTGCATTTATCCACTGATATGGATTAACCGAGTGGTAACAGTAGGCATAGCGTATGGCTACAGAAGTTAGGTCAGTGGGGTATATATTTTACCTTTGGGGTATAGATTTTGTCTCTGGTGAGTGGAGCTCTCTCTTTTTACTTATTGTCATGTCCTGAGTTGCTTTCCTCAGTCATGCCCTTCTGCCTTGACATTTTATGCTTCACCTTGGGCCCAGAGCAATGGACTCAGCCATCCTTGCACTGAGAACTCTGAAACAATGAGCCCCAGATAAAACTTCCCTCTTCTATGTCGTTCTTGTCAGGTCTTTTGGTTACAGTGGCAAAAAAGCTGGCTAAAACAAGCCACATACGACCAGTGTTTATCATATTAAATAGCTCAGGTACCAAACATTACATCATTGAAGAAAGTTTCCTTGGACTGTATTTGTCTAAAGACACATTTATATCCCTCCTCCTTAGCTTGCATTTTGGGTCCTATCAACCAAAGTAAACATTCATGTCTTCTGGGGATGGTTAAAGATTGATATGAACTCTTTCATTGTGCATGTCCTAATATTACTGTTTTTGCTTTATTACTAAAGCAAGATTGCAAGAGCCTGATTGCTATAGATGAAAGAAAAATATTAGAACCTGGTACTTACGCCACAAAGAATATTCAAAATACCCATGACAATATAATAAGCATGGGGACACTTTCAAAGATGTTTTCAACCTGTTTGCCAACACCAAGGACAAATATATTTAACAATTGCAAGTGTTATTCATTTGCCCTTAAAGAAATGGCAGCATGCCAAGGTTATGAGAGTGATAACATCCCCAAAACATCAAGAGTAGTTTTGAATATTTCCCTCCAGGATAATCAGAAAAACCTGAGTAGATTATGAGATTGGAATCTAATCTTAAAATGCGGTGTTTACAATTTCAGCTAAAAATGAACAAAGTTGCCCCTGCATTGAGTACACGAAGTTTATCTACAGAGTTCAGAAAATATTTTAAAGTGATAAACTGCAGAAAAAAAGTGGCTGACACAGTAATTTCCCTTTCCCTAATGAATCATATATTTAGTGTTTTAATTTAAAATTTATTACTTATGTGTTTTTTATGCTTGAAATTTTTGTTCATATAATTATATGAAAAATCAGGTAAATAGGCAGAGGAATGAACAAGTATTAACTGAAATTAGGAATATGAACACATTCAGAGAACTTTTATTTATTTTTCTAAATTTTTTTTAGTTGTTGATTGACCTTTATTTATTCATTTTTTTATATGTGGTGCTGAGGATCGAACCCAGTGCCTTCCACCTGCGAGGCAAGCACTCTACCACTGAGCCACAACCCCAGCCCCAGAGAACTTTTATTAGCAAAAATTCTAAAAAGAAAGAAATGTAAAAATCTATTCCATAACTTGCAAAAAAACAAGACCTATTAGCTCATGATACTAGAAATATAAAAACAAAACAAAAAAATCATAATTAACTTGGAGTAAATACACCAATTTTGAAGCAGAGAGGAAGGGTAACAAAACGGTGCCACATTATGGAACATCTGGTCATTGAATCAAAAATGGACTTTAATTGGAAACAGACAGATGGCATAAACACTATTAGCACAGAGAAAGCTGTTGTGTAGACATAGAAATCTAGGATATTGACTTTGGCAACACTGCCTTTACTTTGCATTGCCAATGATGTTATTCAAATTGAACAGGATATCACGGAAGGTTGACCTTCTTGCTTAACATTCCTTCGGGTCCATTTGTGCTCTTTTAAATAGGTAGACAATTACATGCTCTCAAGCCATTTAAAAATAGGTTGGACATCTCTATTTTGTACACACATGTACATGTGTTGGGAGAAAGAATATTATCATATTGGCATTTTGCTTCCTTTTGGCAATATTAATTCAAAGGGAGAATTTCCCTAAGTATCTTTATTACATGGAAGTGAAAACAATGTTATCATTCTCAGGAGTCAGAAATAATTACATAAATTTTTAAAAAATATATATCCAAACAAGATAAGAAAATCAAACATAATAAGATAAACAGGTTATATCATAAATATTTCCATCTATGTGTCTTTAATTTATTAGATATAATTTTAGTATTTGTGTGCTTATGCCAATATGCACAAGCTATTTTTCAAGTCTAATTTGTAAATTTGTCTTAAAATAAGTTTTATAAAAAGACATTTAGTGAAAAATGCCTGCAGATAAATTTTTTTTTTTAATAAAACTCTTCCAGAAATATCTCACTTTATGCACTGGCTTTATTTCTTTAGCATTTTTGTACATTGAAGAATCATTATTGAAATCAATGACTCTTTGACTCTAAAATTGGTTTGCTTGAGAATCTGGTAAAAATGAAGGCTATTCTTTCATGAGAAATGGAATATCCATGCAGAAATTTTTCATACAATTTTAAGAAGCTTGTCTTTTGAAGCCTTACTCTTGGAACACATGGATCTTGAAGATGCTCTGATTTCAAGTAAATGTATAAGTAATGCTATGAATCCTTTAGTTATCATTAATTAATATAGTAGACACTGGATGAGATTGTATAACTTGCTTTTTTAATTGCTTACTTAAATCACTGCTTATGTGTTTTAAATACCTATAGTTTATCATCCTTCGTTTTCCATTTTGATTGAAAAAGTTTCACTTTATAAAATAATAACATCAGTCTATAACTTCCATTAATTGATCCTGATTCTGTCCTCTGGAATGATATAGAACAATTCTCTTTCCTATTTTAAATCACAGAAATTTAAGGTTTTTCTCAGAATCTAAGAACGTTATAGAAGAAGGCTAAACTTTATAAATCATTTTAGATTAAATTCTTCAGGCTACAAATGATAAAATTGAGGTCAAAAGTAAGTAAATACATGTATTACTTCTCTCACTAATATTTTACCAGGATGCCCAACATACCTCTTACCATATATTAAACTGTGTACTTAGATGATTCTGTATCCATCCCTCCTCCCAATGTTTTTCTCAAGGCTTTTAGTTAGCATAGTGCCAAGAATCTGTCACTGGCCTCCAGTTTTAGTTTTGGCAGCAGATAGAACTCATCTAGCTATGAAATGCCTAGATTTTATTCAAAAAATGTTTTTCAAAAAGTTTTCAGACAGCTGTATATTGAGGATTTTTATTTAAATATTTGCCAATTGATCAGTGTTGCATTTGTAAAATGAAAGACCTATAAAAGATTAAGAAAAATTAAAAAATTAGAGCCTTTCAAGAAATGGTGGCCACATTTATTTGATACTTACAACATGTCAGGAACAGAACTGAGTGCATTAAATGAACTATGTCATTCAACTTTCCCGGAGACTTCATGCAATAATAAGATATGGTATATTAATTTTTTTAAAAAATATTTTGTTTTAGTTGTAGATGAACACAATATCTTTATTTATTTTATGTGGTGCTGAGGATCGAACCCAGTGCCTCATGTATGCGAGGCAAGCGCTCAACCGCTGAGCCATAGCCCCAGCCCCAGATATGGTATATTATTAATTAACATTTTATAGATGAGGAAATTCAAGTCCAGAATATGGAGTTTATGCAGTCTGAAGGGTGAGAACTAAGATTTAATTGTAGAATGCTCTTTAGGACTTAAAAGTTTGAACTACTACATAGCAATACCTCATTCAATGGATAATAGCACCAAAGTCAGTTCTTCAATATTTTAGTATAAAATTAAAACCAAACTTACAATTTTAAATACAGTAGGACATAATATATGTATGCTATAATTTACTATATAAATATATAATATATATCTAGAGAGAGCTAAATGATCTCTACCTTGTACATAATATTTTCTAAAATTAACAGTTATATTTTTCCAGGCTATTTTCCTAAGTAAAATAAATTCTAAATTGTAGGTGATATTAGAAAATGGTACAGTTGTTAAAAGATGAAGTTCAAAGATAATTGCAAGATTTCACTTCAGCCACTAAGGAAAATATTTCCTTCTGTGAAATATTTAGCCGAGTAGGCAATGTGTAACCAGATTAACAGCTGCATTTCCACTGTTTACATAAGGTTATAAAATTGATTAGCCAATATGATATCATAAAGTTTCATAATCAACACATCTCTTAATATTTTTAACTTTGAGTAGATTATTATGTTACATGAGTCACAAACTGTAAAGCCTGAACATACTGCAAACTGCACTTTACTGCTTTGATCAAATAAAAATGTACGTAAGTTAATCTAGCATCTACTTAATGGTATGCATAATTGCTGTTGTGCTACATGGTAATTAAGCCTGAATGGACAACAGATGATTATAATTTTATATAGCCAAGGTAAAATTTTATAGCTCTTCTCTTTTCTTTGTTATTTCTTCAATACTTTCAGGTCTGGTGTGCTGAAAATTTTATCTGACACCATGTAGATCTTCATCCTCATTAGCCTCATACATAGGTCCTAACCTCATAGCTACTGTCCACACCTCTGAATTCTGAGTCTAATTCCTCCAATATTGAAGTTCTAATAATACAAACGTCTCCTCTGTCTCTCTGCACCCACATCCTTGAGTCAAGACCTGTTTTCCCTTTAGTCTATCCTGTCCTACCTTGAAAGGCAATAATTTTGAAAAGAATGGACTGTGAAGCAATACATACCAGGATTTGAGTTAATCTCTGCTACTTCCTAGCTGAGTGAAGTTGAACAATATATTTAATCTCTTGAACTTCTGTTTCTTTATTTGTGAGAGACATGGGATAAGACAGATACCTACTCAATGTGTCACTGAATCAGTCTACAGAAAAAAAGAATTTGACCCAGGTCCTGACACATAATTATTGTTCAATCATGTGAAACTGCTGGCATTATCCTCATATTGCCTAATTCCTTCATCTTTAACTACCCCAGGTACTGGAAGGCTCTGTGGACCTGATGTGTAGATGGTCAGCTTGCCTTGCTGAGCAGACCAGCAGGCTGTGGTAATCCAGGCACTTCCAGAATGTGGTCTAGGCACTTGGACTTGAGGCTGAGGGAAGTCAAGAGGGAGAGAAGTCACTACATAAGGAAGGCTGATTAAAGAACAAACTTGTTATGAGTTCTAAAGAGGGGAAAGAGGGGTATCTTTCCCAATTTAATGCAAAGGTTGTTTAAATTCAGTCACAGGGGTCCAGAACATGTAGGCAAGCATGTGGATGACTGCATATATATTTTTAGCTCCTAACAGCTTCTGGAAATAATGCTATGGTCATTGTAGTTAGGTCTTTTCCAGAATCATTGCTTTTGCTACCCAAAAGCCATCTTTAAAAGAAATAAATTAGGATTGTACTTCAAACAAGTCATAGAAGTGGTCATAATGTTTCAAGGACAATAAGAAAACATCCTCCTTTAAAACCTACCACCTACTTGGTTCTTTGAGGGAGAAAATTTTCACTCTGTAACACTTTTATGTCAAGGCTAACCATGAAAAAAAAATGACAAGAATTGATAATTCATTGAAACTCATAAACACTTAAGTACATTTAATAAATAGTAGACATATGAGTGAACTCAGGTCTTTTCTCACTTTCACTGGTGGTAAAAATTTAAAAAGCAAAGCAGCCCTGTATATGTCCTGATGTCAATACAATCACAGAAAAGGATAAGTTCTAGAAAACTGAAACTGTGAATGATTTTAAAGATGCCCAATTTCTTCCCAGGCTGTAAATGCAAGCAGAATTATTTTCATGAAATATGTTTTCCTGCCCCTGATATAATTTAGGAAAATACTGCTCATATTTATGCTATAGTGGAGAAATGACAGATGGATATAGCATGGCAGTGATAATATTTGTTTAATTTTTATAATGCTCTAAGTACAGGCAAACTCTGATTCATGATTAGCAGAAATAAATGCACAGACAGTTCAAGAAGATTTTATAACTTTACTTGTTTTCATATAAGTCAGTATAAAACAATAAACCAAAGTATATTTTAATTACTAAGGCACGATAGACTGTAACTAAATTTTGCATTAAAAAGTTGCTGGCAATAAATCAATATAATTGAAACTATACGTGTGCTAATTTCTAATTGATGATTGAATGCATTCCTCGTTAGAGTAGCAAAGCAGAATAATTACATGCCATCATTCCAGGTTTTAGGAAATTGAGGGCTCATGTCAGGAGAGAAAGCTCTAACTCAGGTATTTTGCAAGTTCTTTGATAAGATTTCCAAGAATATTTGGGAACATATTTTAGTGCATATAAATGTTCTTATTTATTTAAACTGAAAAAGTGACAACCCACATTTAACCAAACTACAATCAAATCATTTCATTGGAAATATAGGTGTCATCATGGAATGAAATAGTCCTGGCTTAGATAGTCAAAAAATGTTGGTTCTCTTTTGTTTGATAGGATAATACTTATTAAAGGTATATATTATTTTTAGAATGATAGACTTTAAATATGTTTACTCATCAAAGGTTGAATAATGGACAGATATAATGTCTGTTTTTGTACTAAGTTCCATTTATGATAACATTCTTAACCTACTGCTTTGGAATGAAGTGTTTGCTTGTTCCCTCCACCAAAAAAAAAAAAACCAAAAAAACAAAAACCATTCGACCAGGAACCTTAATTGAATTATTACTAAAATCAGAAGTAGATCATCTATTCATCAATTATTAGTTTACTGATTCATTTCAAGCAAGTATTGGCTATATTCCTGGCTTATATTATAATTTTAAGTTTACATTAACTTTTAAAATTTGGAATAGAAAAATATATTTGTTTTAGATACTTCCAAATCAAAGTTTGAATATATTTTACAATTTATTCTAAATATTACAGAAAGGTAAAATTTAATACTTTGCATTTTGATGATTAATATAGTCAAGTTTAGGTGATAGTACATATACATTTTAAAATGGAAATAAAATGTACAATAAGGAAGAATAAATAGTTAATAAATTTAAAATTTTATATGGTTTTTAATAAGTATTTATTTTTAGAATTTTTTTAGTCATACATGAACACAATACCTTTATTTATTTATTTTTATGCTGAGAACTGAACCTAGTGCCTCACACATGCTAGGCAAAGTGTTAAACTACAATCCTAGGCCCTAAAAAACTTTTATTTTTAAATGATTTTAAACTTACAGAAAAGTTGAAAGGCAGAACAATTAGTTCCTGCATAGATATAGCAGTTGTCAACTCTTTGCCATATTTATTTAATTATTTAATCTTTCTGTGTATGTGTATAGCATATATGTGTTTATGTGTGTGCATATGCTTATATAGAGTTTACATGTATTTACATTTTCTACTATATATTTGTAGTATATGTATATGTTTTTCTGTTCCATTTGAGAGCTAGCCAAATTTCAATTGAATGTATTTTCTAAAAACAGGTGATTTTATCAATTAATAGCCAAAAAATTAACATAAATACAATACTATTTGCTGATACACAGACTGTATTCAAACTTAGAAGTTGTCTCAATAATTTTTCTTTCTGATCAAGCACCCCAGGCCAGGATCATACATAGTTCCTGGGACTGTTATCTCCTTTATTTTGGGATAGTTCCTTAGCCTTTGTCTTTCAAAGAGTGCTTACCTAACACATGTGAGGCACTGGGGATCCTCAGCACCACATAAAAATAAATAAATAAAGGTCTAAAAATACAATAACATTTAAATACAATAACATATTTTTTCCTATGTTGAATATACTCTTTACTCTTTCTTTTTATAAAAATTCTGCCCAGTTAAAGAAATTATCCAGGCTGGGTGACTCATGCCTGTAACCCCAGAGACTCAGGAGGCCAAGGTAGATGGATCACAATTTTGAGCCAGCCTCAGCAATTTAGAAAGGTCCTAAGTAACTTAATGAGACCTTGTCTCAAAATAAAAAGGAAAAGGGTTGGGGATGTGACTCAGTGGCCCTGGGTTAAATCCGCAGTACTAAATAAATAAATGAATATGTTTGAATGATAATCTTTTTAGTCTTCTTCATACTAATTGTTACCCATTGCCATCTTTTTCTTTCATGTTCTCATATGTGTTTCCTTCAGATCCTTAGTGACACTTATCTTAGTGTCTTGCATTTATTTGTGCGTTTCTGTCTTCTCCTCTTGATTATTAATTTATTTAGAGAAAGAAGAACCATGTTAGAAGTCCTAACCCTTAGTATTGCAGAATATTTTCATATTAGGAAATGAGTAATTGCAGATGGAATTGTTTAAGATGAAGTTGTAGAATGTGTCCCTAATCCAATATGATTGGTATCCTTATATAAAAAGCAAATTCCATAAAAGCACATACACACTGGTAGAATGCCACATGAAGATGAAGGCAGAGGTCAGGGTTATGATTCTATAAGCCAAGGAATATCCAGAGTGCCAGCAACTCACAAGAAGCTAGGAAAGAGTCATAGAATAGATTCTCCCTCACATATCTCCAAAAGAACAACTCTGCCAATACTTTGATCTTGGACTTATATCCTCCAAAAGTGTAAGAAAAAAATTTCTGTTGTTTAAAGCAGCTAGATTGTGATTTTTGTTACAGCATCCCTAGCAAACTAATACATTATGTTAAGCTACTTAGCAGATGAGATACTTACAAATATAGGGAAGAATAGAATATGTTACATTTTTTGTACATCATCGATGAGCAAGTACTGAATATTTATTTTAATGATTGTCACTGGAGTTTAATATGCATTTCTGTTTTTTTCTGTTTTTTTTAACTAAATTATTTTTACTCTGAAAATATAAATTATATTTTCTAGTATCTTTTTGTTACGTTTGGTAATTTGTAATTTGAAGATAGTTCCAGTAAATAGTTTTTTAAGTCTGCTTCTTTATCATTTATCACAATTATATACAATTAGGAAAAATATTTTTTTAAATATTTTATCAAACAGCACAAAGTCCTACTATCCATTTAGTTACTTTATGTATCATAGAAGCAATGCACTACTGAAACTAATGACTAATGAAATGGCCATGAGAACTGATTCTGAAATGAAATTCAGATACAAAGACATCAAACAACTTTTATTCTCTTCAGTATTTTTTTCCCTAGTATTCAGGGATTTGAGTTTCTACCATTAAAATAATTTATATAGTCAAAGTTATCTTATCCAAAAAATCTTTTATTAATTGCAAATGTATTTCTTTGGAGAATAATGCATTCATGTTTTAATGAATTTGTTATAACTAGACGTATGAGTCTTGGAAACAGAGCAAAGTTGAGGTCGGTTCTGGTAGGGAGAACTTTGAGTACGTTATTGGGGCTGGGACAATGTCATAGGTTCCACATTGCAATGCTTGCCTGTTGAGTGGTTTAACCCTCAAGGAATTGTAGGGAAAAATAAAAACAAAAGAAATACGCCAAAGATAATAGTCATCAGTGGAAATTTTGTTTAGGTTTGAGCCTATGAATCTATATCAAGTCCAATGAAGCATATTAAGAAGAATCATTTCAATTTAAAAAAAATAAATTTTTTTTTTTCTTTTAAGGAAAGGAGGGCAATGTATTCTCAAAGCAGGCAAACACATTTTTATTTGCAGCACATTCTAAAGAGGTAAGGATTTCTACGTTAACTAGCTGACAATCTACTTTTTAAAAAAAAATATTTATTTTTTAGTTGTGGGTGACAGAATATCTTTATTTTATTTTTTTATGTGGTGCTGAGGATCGAACCTAGTGCCTCACGCATGCTAGGTGAGCATGCTACCACTGCGCCATAATCCCAGCCCCCTGACAATCTACTTTTATTCTGAGATTTTCTTTCTTTCTTTTTTTTTTTTTGGTCTCCCTCAATATAAAACATTTTCCACATTATATTATGATATATTTTCATTATTTTTGAGAATGTGTTAGTTTTATAATATATTAAAAACTGCCACACACACAGTGGCTTAAACATATAATTATTTATTGTCAGAAGTCCTGGCATAAACTGGCTAGATTCTGGCTGAACTTGAAATTTGGGTATTGGCTTTTCTGTCTTCTGTTTTGGAGGCTTGGGATAAGAATCTACTTCCAAGCTCGTTTAGGCTATTGACCAAATTTAGTTCCCTGTAGTTGTTGGAGTAAGGTTGTATGATGTGGTTGTGGGTATTTCCTTTTGGTAGTGGCTAGGACAGCTCTCAGCTTTTACCATCAGCCACATTTTTGGCCACATGGCCCTGTCCACCTTCCCCTACAGCAATGGAGAATCTGCCTGGTATCAAAATGGTCTTATACTTATTTTTTAAATTTATAAATAGCTGAGTACCTTTTGGAGGCTTTACTGATATATCAAATTCATCAAAGATAATCTCTTACTCTTAAATTGTGCCATCTACAGTAACTTAATCTCAAAAAGAGTATTTCATTCCATTCACCACTGTTAGTGATAATACAGAGCTTATACATCAAAGGCCATCTTTGCGGGGCTGGGGTTATGGCGCAGTGATAGCGTGCTTGCCAGCACGCGTGAGGCACTGGGTTCGATCCTCAGCACTACATAAAAAAAAATAAAATGAAGATACTCTGTCCACCTACAACTAAAAAATAAATATTTAAAAAAAAAAAAAAAGGCCATCTTTGCAACCTTGGAACCATCTCTGGGTTCTAAATACCAAAGGCTACTAATAAACAATTAATTTTCTGTTATTGGTAATGACAAATGAGAATGACCTTGTCTTTAATTTTTGAATGTCATTTTTCTAACTCAAATCCTTGTTTTCTATCTTTTGACCACTCAAAAAAGTCTTTCATTAGAAGTCCCTGCTTCATGTATCTCCACTATTCCACTGTGTTATTTCCTTAATGCACACTTAAGATCATTGCAAGACCATTACTCAAAAGCTTTTATTGGCTTTCTGATGTCTTCTTAAATGTAATTTAGATACATCAAGTATTTATCATAATTGATATCAAAACGATAAAATAATCTATACTCTTGTTAACTTCAAATTATCTCCCTGATCTTCCACCTATTTTTCTGTCTCTACATTTTTTTAAATAATTTTATTTCTACATAAAGAATCATTTTCGGGCTGGGATTATGGCGCAGTGGTAGCGTGCTTGCCTAGCACGCATAAGGCACTGGGTTCGATCCTCAGCACCACATAAAAATAAAATAAAGATATTCTGTCACCTACAACTAAAAAATAAACATTAAAAAAAAAAGAATCATTTTCCTCATTTTCCACAGGAAAGTTCTGTGCATGTTTCTAGGACTTTTCAAGAGTTTCCTCATCTATGAAATATTTTTCTGATTTCCTTCAGAACTCCTAGAGTCATACTAATTTTTGACAATCCAACTAGAAAGTCATAAAAGATATTCTTTTACAAATACTAATAGCTTCTGTTGAAATTTTAAAATTCATAAGGATAAGTGGTATTTTTTTTTCAGTTTGTATTCCCCACAATACTTGGCCAATACCAATATATTTGTATTAAATGCATATATGTTGAATAAGTACAGAAAAGTTGTTACTCTGTAGCTACCTGAACCCCTAATAAACTTTCTTTTCTAGTCCCCATTGGTAATGATAAATTAATCCTGATGATTGGGTGGTTTTATTACCAATAATCATGATTATAAGAACATGACTTACATTTAATCACTTGCTTAGTTACCTAATTTATCCTTCTGACCCTGATAGAAAATAATGTCTTTATTCTGAAGTGTTAATGAAGTTATTCACACTGAATACCCAATTAGATTGTGCTTTGTGTAATAAATATTCCATTTGGAATTTAGCTTAAAGAGGCAGACTCAGCTGCTGAAGTAATTAAACTTGTACCTGTGAATGCTCCTTAATATTGGACATTCTTTTCATATATCTAGGATTTTGTTATGTTTATACCCCAAATCTCTATATTATTTTACTTTGTTATCTATACAGACAGATCTTAGAAAGAAATACATACCAAAGGTAATAACTTGAAGAGATTATAAAGAAATAATGCTGATTTAAAAATTCATTTGTTTTCTATGCTAATTGAAAACATTTTTATTTTGTAAACAAAGTGAATAGATAATCTGAAACATAATTTGGCTTAAAAGTTGCAATCACTTTCTGAGTTATTGTCCCTTTTATTAGCAATGTTTTCCATTCTGAAGTAATTTACTCTTTAGGATAGTGAAGATGGCTATAAAAATGAAGGAGAATAAATATTGAGATCATTTCAAATTTTAAACTCAAAAAATAAATTATTAAATAAAAATTTAAGTATCTGGATTAGACAGGTAGAGTTTTAAAAACATTAAAAAGAACAGAGAACATATCTCAGAGATCAGAATATGTACAATGTTGGCATTGATTTCCTATCCATAAAAGGAGTAGACCTTATCAATCCATCATGCTTTTCTTTTTTGCCAAGCAGAATCTAGGTTCAAAGTCATCCTTAAAATAGTGATGCTATTATTGATAAATGAGGATTGGAACAATAGATGAAATCTAGTTGCTCTTTGTAAATAAATCTGTCTTTTCAAAAAATACCAGCATGGAACCATAAAAATCAATATAGCTGGTAAAATTCTCTCACACTAAAAAATCCTAGACATAATTCTTTCTCAATAAAATCTTTACAAATATGTCATATTTCATCTTTTTTTCCCATTTATGTGGCTAATTTTTTGCTGTGCACCTTTTCCAGGAGTTGTGATATAAGCTGAGATGGTAAAAGCAGTTCCTGAAAAAGAATGATCATGCTGAGTGAACCTACATTAATAGGTTCCATGCTACTATGATACTAAGAGCGTGATACTCCTTAAGCTGGAAGAATTGTTGAGAAAATTTATCCTTAATTACTTTCTTTACAAAATAGTGCCAGTTGGTTTTCTGAATTGTTGGTAAGTTTCAGGGACACAGGTGAGTTGCAAATCTTTGATTTGAAGAATTAACATGGCCTCAATTCTGCTGAGGTTTTTGTCTGTAAAAATCATCATTTGGTTCATCAGTCCATTTAATCATAAAGGATTTGGGGGCACCAGAAAAAGGTTTATGTTCTTTTTACAATGCTTATTTGATATCCATGCTTGAAATTCCATTTTCTCCCAAAAAAGTCAAATAAATCTTATTTTTGTAATTTACTTCTTTGCCATCCAAAGTGCACTGCCATTAAACAAAGATTTTCCTTGACTCTTCTCTCTTTGGTATTTCTAGTCTTATTGTGTCTGCAGTTTTCTAGATTTTTACACATTCCTTGTTGCATTGTGGTAGAAATCTTCTGATTAGTTTTGTATCTGATTTTATTCATTTAACTCATAAACTTTCATTAATCTAGTTTTGAGCAAAAATATCATTGAAATAATCTGTTCTTAAGTTTAATTTTTCTACCTAGATTTTCTAAGCCTTTATCTTTTGACTTAATCCATTTCTTCCCCTATTCTTTAACTTTAAATATTTCCTGCCTCATATCAACATCCTCACTCTCTGCAGAAGGTGCTATGTTTATTTTCATATTCATACTGTCTGCTGTACTTCGGATGGTTTTCTGTGTTATTCCAATTCCACTCACTCATTGTTCAAATACCAGTTTAAAACTCCATGGAAACACATACAAGTATAATATTATGCTTTCTCTGAAAGAAATTTTTTTTTTAAGTACTGACTCCAGGGTCTTGCAGATGCTAGCAAGTGCTGTCCCACTCAGCCTCATTTCTAGCTTTTTAATTTTTATTTTGAGGCAGGATCTAGCTAAGATGTCTACATTGGCCTTGAACTTGTAACCTTCCTTCCTCAGTCTCCTGAGCAGTTGGGTATCACAGGCATGCACCACCATGCCTGGCCTGTTTTTTCACTTAGGGAATAAAGCATAAACTTTGGAACAACACAGATGTGAATTTGAATCTTGGTTCCAATATTCACCATCTGTGTGAACTTGGACTCCTCATGTGCGATTTTGACATGGAAGCATTATTTTTTTTTAAATATTTTTTTGTTGTACATGGACAGAGTCTTTATTTTGTTTACTTATTTTTATGTGGTGCTGAGGATCGAACCCAGTGCCTCACACGTGCGAGGCAAGCGCTCTGCCACTGAGCCACAACCTCGGCCCCTGGAAGCATTATTTCTTATCTTTGATTTTGGGATCAAGTGAGATTTAGTGGCAAGTACCTTCCACATTCTCTGGCAGAGTTAACCTACATTACTGGTAGCTACTACTTCTCTCCTTTTTATATTACCACCTTCTTTAATTACTGTTGCATACATATCTTACTTCTCCTACTCCCCTGTTGGTATCTCAAAGATAGGGACTCTATCTTCTGTACCTCTGTTTAGGAATGTGATTATTTTTACAGTGAAAAGAATACTAAATATATGATCAATTTGTCCAGTATTATTTTCCCTTATAAATTTGTGTAAACAACTTTTATTTTTTATCTGTAAAATGGAAACAATACTTCATTAAGGGGAGATGGCCAGAGTCTCCTTTGAGGGATTCTTCTTCCTGCCAAGGAAGACATAAGCCACCTGAGAAATTAAAGTCTAGAATAATTAGTAAAGAACAAAGACAAAGTCAGAAAAGATAGTTTCAAAAGTTGGAGCACCTGATAGGTCCAGTCCACATGGGGAGCTGGAGATAGACAACAACAACAAAAATGGCTCCTGTGGTTTATTTAAAAGGGTACATCAAAGGTAGGGATATGGTTTCAAGGGTGGAGCCTTGTTTCTTGGTATCTTGCAGTCAGCAGGTTGATTGGCATCTTGGCAGGTCACACCCATCTCAGAGGAGCTGTGTGGCTGTAGCAGGTCACCCCATTTCCTGTGCTATGTGGATCTTTGATAGAGATGAGGGGAAGATTCGCCTGCATCAGGTGTTCTAATCCTTTGGGGGTGCCATGGACCTTCCCAATTCCAGACCTCTCCCCTCACTGGCTATGATATCTATAGTCCACACATAGCCCATGTATGGCTGTCTATACTTTCATGGACTATTAAAAGAATTAAGAAATACTATATATATGAACAGGCTTCAAAATTACATATTTTAAAATATGTTATATATAAAAATTTGCAATTATATAAATAGTTATATAAAATTTAAAGGATTATTATGTTAGTTAATAGTTTATATTTTAATTTTGGCTTATAGTAATAAAAAATAAATATGGCTGGGGCCCAGACCCAGGCCCAGGATAGCTACTGCTGACCCATGGGAACCCAGGCCCAGGCACAGGCCTAGGACTGCCTCCAGGACCCCTGTGGGAGCCCATGCCCAGGCCTAGGCCAAGGAACACCTCCACTGACTTGTGGTGGAGCCCTGGCCCAGGACTGCCCCTGTGCAGGATGGAGGCCTATGCTGTTGTTCTCTGGCCTGCATACATCTTGGGACACTTCAGCCATCTCCATAGCCCTCCCCATGTAGTATCTGACATCTTGGGACAACGGAGAGGGCTTGGAGGCAGCTGACCACTATAGCACAGCACACCTCAGTGCTGCATCTTCAAACAGGCAGCCCAAAGCCATTGTAAGTCCCACCTTTTCAGCTTCATCTCTGAAGGTGGTTTCTTCCATCTTAGGCCACCCCTACTGCTATCTTGAGTTACTTCCGCTACTACAGCCACAATCTTTAGTTGCAGGAGTGTTCATCTAGGACATCTACCAGGGAATGGAAGTGAACACCAAGGTGAGGTACAAGTAATCTGTAGGTCACTACAAGATTATAGGGTAGAAACTATAATACCTTATATCCTCACTGCAAGAAAGGAAAACACATAATCAACATGAATAAACAAGGGAAGAAAGTGCCCCAAATGAACCAACATGCTACAATAATAGAATTGATTGATAACATAGTTGATGAAATGTTAGAGGAGTTCATAATGTACATAATTTTAAAAATCTGCAAATTAAAGAATGACTTAAGTGAGCAAATACAGGCAAAATTGATCACTCCAGCAAAGAGATAAGAGAGCAAACACAGGCAACCATTGAACACATCAACAAAGAGATAAGGGAACAAATACATGTAGTAAGAAATTACTTCAAGAAAGAGAAAGATATTATGGGAAAAAAAATCAGAGATTCTTGAAATGAAAGAAACAATAAACCAAATAAAAAAACTCAGTAGAAATCATCACTAGCAGACTAGATGACCTGGAAGACAGAACCTCAGAAAATGAACACAAAATATACAATCTTGAAAATAAAGTTGATCTATCTATCTATCTATCTATCTATCTATCTATCTATCTATCTATATAGAGAGAATTTGCACTGAAAGAGCCTGCACTACAAGAGCATTCTTGGCAAAATATTCCACAAGGAGGAAATAAAAAACAACAATAAAAATATACAAAGAGAGAAACTTCACTAAAGGAAAGGGCAATCAAAGGAGAAACAAAATCAAGTTAAAAAACAAAAATAAACCAAATTGGCCAGGATTACAAATCATATTTCAATAATAATACTGAATGTAAATAGCCTAAACTCATCATTCAAAAGACATAAACTGGCAGATTGGATTTAAAAAGACCCAATAATATGCTGCCTTCAAGACACTCATCTCACAGGAAAAGAAATCCACAGACTGAAGGTGAAAGAATGGGAAAAATACGTGTCATTCATATGGACTGCGTAAAAAGCAGGGTTTTCCATTCCCATATCAGATAAATTGGACTTTAAACCAAAGCTAGTGAAAAAGGATAAAGAAGGACATTTCATACATCAAAAAGACATAACAATTGTAAATATCTATGCCTCAAACAATGGGGTATCTATGTATATCAAAAAAACCCTTCTCAACTATAGGACTCAAATAGACCATAAGAAATAATACTGGGTGACTTTAACACACCTCTATCACCACTGAATAGATCTTCTAAACAAAAACTACACAAAGAAACCATATAATTTATTAAAAGAATCAATAATTTAGACTTAACAGATATATATAGAATATTCCATCCATCAACAGGTGAATACACTTTTTTTCTAGCAGCAGATGGATCTTTCTCCAAAATAGATTGTATGTTAGGCCACAAAGGATGTCTTAGCAAATACAAAAGAATAGAGATACTACCCTGCATTCTATCTGACCATAATGGAATGAAATTAGAAATCAATGATAAATAAAAAAATAGAAAATATTCCAACACCTGGAGACTAATTAATAAGCTATTGAATGATGCATGAATAACAGAACACATCAGAGGGGAGATAAAAAATTCTTAGAGGTAAATGGGAACTCTGATACAACATATAAAAATCTCTGAGACACTATGAATGCAGTGCAAAGAGGAAAGTTCATTTCATTAAGCTCATTCATTAAAAGAATAAAAAGTCAACAAATAAGTGAACTGACACTACATCTCAAAGCCCTTGAAAAAGAGGAACAAATCAACACCAATAGAAGCAGAAGATAGGAAATAATTAAAACTAGGGCTGAAATCAATGAAGTTGAAAAAAGAGAAATAATTCAAAAATTGACAAAAAAGGTGGTTTGAAAAAATAAATAAAATTGATAAACTCTTAGCCACCCTAATGAAAAGGAGAGAAAAACTCAAATTACTAAAATTCATGATGAAAAAGTAAACATCAAAACAGACACTACTGAAATACAGAGCCTAATCAGAAACTATTTTGAAAATTTATACTCCAGTAAAATAGAAAATCCTGAAGACAGTGACAAATTTTTAGAGGCATATGACTTACCCAAACTGAACCAGGAGGACGTACAAAACTTAAACAGTTCAATTTCAAGCAAGGCAATAGAAAGCCTACCAACCAAGAAAAGCCTGGGACCAGATGAATTTTCAACCAAGTTCTACAGACCTACAAAGAAGAATTAATACCAATACTCTTCAAATTAGTTCATGAACTAGAAAAGGAGGGAATGTTTTAAACTCATTCTAAAGTCTAATATCACCCTGATACAAAAACCAGACAAAGACACATCAAAGAAAGAAAATTTCAGACCAATATCCCTAATGAACATAGACACAAAAATTCTCAATAAAAATTTGGCAAATTGCATATAAAACCATATTAAGAAAATAGTGCACCATGATCAAGTAGGGTTCATTCCACGGATACAAGATCGATTCAATATACAAAAATCAATAAATGTAATCCATTACATTAATAGACTGAAAGATAAGAATCACATGATTATATCAATTGATGCAGAGAAAGCATTTGACAAAATACAGCACCCTTTCAAGTTCAAAACCCTAGAAAAACTAGGGATAGTAGGAACATACTTCAACATTGTAAAAGCAGTCTGTGCTAAACCTAAGGCCAACATCATCTTAAAAGGAGAAAAATTTGGAAACATTCCCTCTAAAAATGGAAACAAGACAGGGATTCCCTTTTTCACCACTGCTGTATAACATAGACCTTGAAACTCTAGCCAGAGCCATTAGATAGAAGAAAGAAATTAAAGGGATACAAGTAGGAAAAGAAGAATTCAAACTATCATTATTTGTCAATGACATGATTGTTTACATAGAGTATCCCAAAATATTCCACCAGAAAATTTCTAGAATTAATAAATGAATTCAGCAAAGTAGCAAGATATAAAATCAATACCCACAAATCAAATGCATTTCTATATATCAATGATGAATCCTCTGAAAGAGAAATTAGGAAAATTACCCCATTCATACTAGGCCCCCCCCCAAAAAAAGTAAAATTCTTGGGAATCAATTTAACCAAAGAAGTGAAAGATCTCTACAATAAAAACTACAGAACACTAAGGAAAGAAATTAAGGAAGACCTTATTAGATGGAAAGATCTCTCATGCTCTTGGATAGGCAGAATCAATATTGTCAAATGGCCATACTACCCAAAGTGCTATACAGATTCAATGCAATTCCAAATAAAATACAAACATCATTCCTTATAGAAACAGAAAAATAAATCATGAAATTCATTTGGAAAAATAAGAGACCCAGAATAGCCAAAGCAATCCTCAGCAAGAAGAGTGAAGCAGGAGGCATCACAATACCAGACCTTTAACTATACTACAAAGCTATAGTAACAAAAACAGCATGGTATTGGCACCAAAATAGACATGTAGACCAATGGTACAGAGTAGAAGACACAGAGACAAATTCACATAAATACAGTTATCTCATACTAGACAAAAGTTCCAAAAACATACATTGGAGAAAAGATAGCCTCTTCAACAAATGGTGCTGGGAAAACTGAGTATTCATATGTAGCAAAATGAAACTAAAATTCTGTCTCTCACCATGCACAAATATCAACTCAAAGTGGATCAAGGACCTTGGAATTAGACCAGAGACCCTGTGCCTAATGGAAGAAAAAGTAGACCCAAACCTTCATTATGTCAGATTAGGCCTTGACTTCCTTAACAAAACTTCTAAAGCATAAGAAATAAAATCAAGAATCAACAAATTGGATGGATTCAAACTAAAAAGCTTCTTCTCAGCAAAAGAAACAATCAATGAGGTGTAGAGAGAGCCTACATTCTGGGAGCAAATTTTTGCCACACACACATCAGATAGAACACTGATCTTCAGAATATATAAAGAACTCAAAAAACTTAACACCAAAAAAAAAAAACAAACAACCCAATCAATAAATGTGCTAAGAAGCTGAACAGACACTTCTCAGGAAAAGATATACAATCAACAAATATTTGAAAAAGTGTTCAACATCTCTAGCAATTAGAGAATGCAAATCAAAATTACTCTCATATTTTATCTCAAGCCAGTCAGAATGGCAGTTATCAAGAATACAAATAACAATAAATGTTGGCAAGGATGTGGGGAAAAGGGTTCACTCATACATTGCTGGCAGGACTGCAAATTGTTACAACTACTTTGGAAAGCATTATAGAATCCTTAGAAAACTTGAAATGGAACCACCATTTGACCCAGCTATCCCACTCCTTGGTCTATACCCAAAGGACTTAAAAACAACATACTACAGTGACACAGCCACTTCAATGTATACAGTAGGTCAATTCACAATTGCTAAACTGTGGAACCAACCTAGATGCCCCTCAGTAGATGACTGGATAAAGAAACTGTGGTATATATACACAATGGAATATTACTCAGGATTAAAAGAGAATAAAATCATGACATTTGCAGGTAAATGGATGGAGTTGGAGAATATCATGCTAAGTGAAGTAAGTCAATCCCCAGAAACCAAAATATGAATATTCTTTCTCATAAATGGATGCTGATTCATAATGGGCAGGGTCACTGGAAGAATGGAGGAACTTTGGCCATAGGGGAGGTAGGGGAGGGGAGGGTACATGGGTGTAGGAAAATGGTGGAATGAGATGGACATCGTTGCCCTAGGTACATGTATGACTGCACATATGGTTTAACTCTACATTGTGTACAACCAGAGAAAGGAAAAGTTGTGCTCCATTTGTGTACAATGAATCAAAATGCATTCTGCTGTCATGTATACCTAACTAGCATAAATACATTTAAAAAATGAGAAAATGATTGTTTTAAGAATGTTGAATAATGGGAAGTAATCCAATGTTTAAGGTCATATCGCAAAATATCAGTGTCAAATGAGAGACAAGGAAAATTTTAGGATCCCAGTATTTAATTATCAGAGACATTTAATATGGAGCTTGTGCAAATTATTCACAATTAATTCAAAAGAATGATAGTGTATTATTTCAAAGTCACAAGATAGTATCTCTTATGAAGCAATTTTCTGAGATCCTTTTAAAACCAGTACAATGATTGATATTCATCTTTTAGGATGATTTTCTACTGCTATAAGTCTGTGTTAAGAAAGTTTTTAGAAGTGATATATGTTTCTTTAAGCATCCCTTATTGAGCTTTTCTGATCTTTCACCTTGATCTCATTGGTGACTATTATATAGAATGTATGGAACAGCCATGAAAAATATCAGATATGGCCTGGGTCAATCATCTGATTAGTACTGTGATGCCAAAGATGGAATTACTTAAAATTTTAGTACTTCTAATTAAGATAATAACCATGAAGATAATCAAAGAGGAGATAGTGTAAATATTCTGCCTTTTTATAAATATTTTTGAGTTACTACTTATATCCCCACTATGGTAGGTGCTAGGGATTCATTAGTGAGCACCAGAGTTCATACCCTCATGACACTATTTTCTTTTGTTTTTTAAGTTTGGAAAATATAAAATAAGTCATGAAAATCAATAACTATATAATACCAAGTCAACTGTTCTGGGTTGGGGGAGGAAGGAAAGGGAAGGAGTTAGAAAACACCAAGGGCAGGTGTTTGGGGTATCTTAGATGTGCCATTCTGGGCAGGATGCTTGGAGAAAGTTACATTTGGAAACCATTCCAAGTGAAGTGAGACAATCAGCCATGCAAGACCATGGAAGATCATAAAGAAAAGGCATCAGAAATGTCAAAGTTGTAAAGTGAGATTTCAGCATTGTTTAAAAAATGTGCAATGCTTTCTGAAATAAATTATTTGTTTTCTTCAGTGAACCTGACTGCTTTGCTGAGAGTTTTGTGATAAAAGATATTATTTGTGATTTATTTTGAAAATAAGGCCAGAAATCAGTTGAGTTGTATCCGGAGTGTGAGGAAAATTATGGAGATAAGAATTACTCATGTTGGTTTTTGATCCTGGTGACTGGGTGTATAATAGCACCATTTACTGG
>PVHX01021405.1:0-29844 GCA_004024805.1 Geosciurus inauris
GTTCTCCAATTCCATCCATTTGCCTGTAAATGCCATAATTTTATTTTCTTTTATTGCTGAATAATATTCCATTGTGTATATGTACCACAGTTTCTTTATCCATTCATCTATTGAAGGGCATCTGGGTTGCTTCCATAGTTTTGCAATTGTGAATTGTGCTGCTATAAACATTGAGGTGACTGCTGTATTGTAGTGTGCTGTTTTTAAATCTTTAGGGTATACCTTTTAAAAGTAATCTGAAAACTAGATTTTTAATAGATTGTTATAAAAATGAATTATATGAATTAAACTACATTATCCAACTAAAAAAAAAAAAGAGAGAGAACGTGGTGAGGAAGCGGGGCAGTACCCTCACTCCAGTCAGCACAGAGGGGACCCTAGGAATGGGGAAAAGGAAGATGTGTGGGGGATGGTCTCACAAAATCAAAGAGAAAAGATGTTCACATTCAGCTCTTGAATGTGGCTGTTGCTCTGAGTAGCTTCAAAAAAGAGGAAATGAAGAGAGAAAAACAAGAGTCGTTGTAAAATTTCATGATCCAGGACAAGAGAGGCCCTTCCTGGAACATCACGTGCAGCCTCAGAAAGGTGGAGCTGACTTGGAGAAGAACCAGCAAAGTCAGAGAGGAAAAGAGGAAGAGGTTGAAGTCATTTCTGTTGTCCCTGAAAGCTAAGGGCAGCTTTGCAGGGAACTTGTTTATCTAGAACCAAGACCCCTAAGGGAGCTACCATCGGACCACCATGAATTAAATGCTGTGGGTACTGGGAGTGGGGTGCATGCTGGCTGGAATTGATGTAATCTGGGGAAAGTAGGTCCCTTGAGCATTTCGTTGGATGAGGAACTGAGTGGGACATGGGAGCATGGTGGTTGGAGTAAAGAACACCATCTTAGAGTGGGGCTGACATGGTCATCGGGTCTTAGTGAGACTCCAGAGAAGAGGCTGAAGCAGACAGGTGTGTTGGGATGAAAGAGAGCAAATGGCCTGGGGGCAGGCAGGGAGGAGGCAACACAGGTCATCTAGGAGCCTAAGACCAGAAGGAAAATTTGAACTCAAAAGCAAATGAGTAGCCAGGCGAGGTGGCTCAAGCCTGTAATCCCAGACAGGGATTGGGAGGCTGAGACAGGAGAATTGCGAGTTCAAAGCCAGCCTCAGCAACAACGAGGCGCTTAACAAGTCAGTGAGATCCTGTCTCTACATAAAACACAAAACAGGGCTAAAGATGTGGCTCAATGGTTGAGTACCCCTGAGTTCAATCCCAAGTACAAAAAAAAAAAAAAGCAAATGAGTGGGCCAGGCGCCATGGTGCACGCCTGTAATCCCAGCACTTAGGGAGGCTGAGACAGGAGAATCACGAGTTCAAAGCCAGCCTCAGCAATGGCGAGGTGCTAAGCAACTCAGTGAGACCCTGTCTCTAAATAAAACACAAAATAAGGTTAGGGATGTGGCTCATTGGTCAAGTATCCCTGAGTTCAATCCCTGGTACAAAAAAAAAGCAAGTGAGTGGCACCAAGCTCCATGCATGGGGGTGAAGACTATGGTGTGAGTTCGCACAGAGACACAGGGACAAGCCTAATGAGGCAGGACCCTGCACCCACTTGCCTACAGCTGGGAGGCCCTGGGCTCCACTTTCTGGAGGGGAGAGGATAGGCCACAGTCAGCACTGTCCTCATCAAGAGAAGCTGCCATGTCTTCACACAAGAGCTTTTCTGCATTTCCAAAGAGAAAATCTGAGACTTGGGTGCTATGTGTCAAGCCAACATATACATTTTATTACAAGTAGTTACCAGTGGGTTCCTACCTAGAGACTGGAGAACATTTTATTCCTTAGAAACTCACTGAAATAAATAAAAATTTCAGATCCTAAGGAGCATCAATGGTCAATCAAAAAGGGTTATGGGAAGTAGACAGTATCCTCCTCTATGATTTCAGGTCCTGTTTTGATTGGTAATAAAATTCTTACATGTGGCAGCTTGAACAAAGGTGCAGGAAATTGTGGTCAGGAGCCTGGCTGACTCTCTACAGGCCTTTTATTTTGTGTGTGAGCCCTAGAGAGAGGGAGATCTGTTTAACAGCTAAGTCAAAGCAGACGTCATGGGGATGTCGTAGACATAACAGGAGCTCAGACACCATGAACCTGACACAGGGAGGGAGCTGGCAGGTAGGGATGGCAGCTGTCCATTCCTAAGTCTTGAAATTGTTCCATAAGCAACACATTTCACAAATGCAGAAGCAGTTCTCTGGAGTCAAGATGGGCTGGCAGGATATTGCTGTTTTTCTAGTAGCATGTGTTGCTTTGCCCCAGGGGCTACATTATAATACTTGTTCAGCACTGTGTTAAAGCTTAGAGATGTCACCTTTACTGAAGCCAGCCAGGACAAGGTTGAGCTTTTCCATCAGGTGGGAGGTCTGTTTTCAGTAGATTTCATTCTGTGTAGGGCATGCCGAGACATCTCACATGAAACTGGGGAAGATCCGTTCTTCTTCTCTTTTCTGTATCACATAATCTTGGTCCTAAAGGAAAAAGAAGAGGATGATGTGAAGCCATCTAGGCTGTCCCCAGACCCACCCCAGCACTGTTTCACATTCCCCAAACAACCAGCCAGGACCCCGTGGATGATCTGCTCCAAATAAGGGATATTGGACACACACCAAAAACACATCTGTTAAGCAGTACTTCCTGAAGATTCTAGAACATTCTGTAAATTAGGAAGCTGCTTAGCTGATTTGAAATTTTGTGCTGCTGAGAATTTACATGAACTACATATATAGTTCATTTTACCTGGGTAAAAGCCCTGGGAAAAGTAGAAAAATGACCCCTAAAGATGTCCACATCTTAATCTTCAAACCTTAAAGATGTTTTCTTACATGGACAAAGGGACTTTGCAGCTGTGATTAAGCTAAGGATCTTGAGAGGGGGACATTATCCTGGATTATTTAGTGAATCCAATGTAATCATAAAGGTCCTTCAAGGAGGGAGGCAGCAGGTTCAGCGTCAGAGATTAGTGGAAAGTTGGGGTGATATGACCAGAAGCCAAGTCATACAGCAGCCTCTGGAAGCTAGGAATGGAAAGGAATGGAGTTTCTAATGCCTCTGGAAGGAATGCAACCTTTGCTTTAGCCCCATGAGGCTGATTAGTGGCTCCAACCTCCAGAATTGTAACATAATAAATTTGTATTGTTTTAAACCACTATATTTGTGGTTATTTGTTACAGTAAGCTATGGGAAACTAATAGAGGCCTTTTACCCATATATTATGGGAGATTTATTCATTACAATGTGATTTGATCAGTGGTCTTACTGTAGGATACTTCTTTGCATCAAGTTATTATCCTAGCTTCCATTTTAAAGTTTACACCTAGAATATTTTGTTTTAGAAGAAGCTCAACAACTGAGCATTTAGTACACATCAAGCATACATTAAGTGCTTCTTGTATGCAAACTCATTCACTTTGTACACTCTATGTTCTAATAGAATGTGATCATTAGCCTATTTGTAGATGGGGAGACTGAAGCCCAACTAACCTAAGCATCCTGCTCAGAGTCACCTGCTGGTAAATGGGGCAGTCCTGTCTACTCTACTGTGCTACCCCAAGGGAGAATCAAGCCTAGCAGCTAGTGTCAAGGGAAGTATACAAATGAGCATGCCTGTAGGACCTGGGTAAACTGCCCAGGTCTCCTTCTACAGCCCTGAAAACTGTGTTTGTGGGTCCTAAAAAGAAAGTCTCCTCAGGATCAGAGAAGCCCTTTGGCCCAGAATCACCCCCAATCTGGTGGCCTTGCTGATCCCTTGTTGCAAGTGGGCTCCTCAAAAACTCTCATCAGATGAGGTGCTGGTGGAAGGTGGGTTAGAACAATCCCTGATTTTCTATTGGGAACCTTAAGAATCAGTTCGGCTGCCTTTTTCCAAGGCCGGGAGCACAGAAAAAAGTAAACCACTTCAGGCAGGCTGTCTGTGGGGCATCCCCATGTCTAGACGCTGTGACTCTGTGTTTGCTTTGCGATTCCTGTTGGAAACTGTGACCCAGTGAATAGTTTACCTTCCGTCACAGGAGACTAGCTCTCAGGCTCCGCTCCTTGCTTCGTCTCCTCCACAAGTTTAGTTAATTCCTGGGCATTTACAGCCAGTGAAGCACACTTGGGAGAAAGTGATTGTTTTAACTTTATATTAACTTTGTGGAAAATTACTTTGGGGAGAGAAATACTGGTCCTTTCCTCAGTCCAATTCTGTGTGAAAATGTTGGAAGGGGATGGAGGAGGTTTTCCCAAGCATCCCTAAACCTAGACCCTGTGTAGACACTATTTTTTGTCCCACTCCTTTAAATGCCCTCTGACCCTGGCACCTTGACGCATTTTCTTCTGTAATTTCTTCTGTCCTGAGAAACTGAAACCAGATAATTGTCACTTGTTGCCTTGGAGAGTTTGCTTTTTCTGACCTGAAGATTTTAGTTATTAGAGACCATTTCTAGTCAAGGAGAAGCCAGGAGCAGAACAGCTTTAGCTGATGAGATGAGATTCAGAGACCAACAGTTTGATCCCTGTTGTTCAGGGACACCTAAGAACTGTGAGAGATGCAGAAGAGAGGCTCCCACTGGTTTCTGTCCCTCTCTGTGTTCATCCTAGAGAGATGGCATCAGACCCAGGCTCTTGCGTGCCACAGCATCTGTGTTCTTCCCAGGGCCACAGCCCACATGGAGTAGCACACGGGGCACAGAGAGGGTGGGGCAAGCTGCTGTGTAGATTGGTAGCCCAAGAACCTCTGGGAAGGATTGTCTCAGTGGACCATTTTCTAGGTCTGCAGCTTACAGCTGCCCTCTGCTTCTCTGGGGTCATGCAGGCTGGAAAGGGTTCTGGAAAGGGTCAGTATTGTTGGGACAGCTGAAGCAAGGAGACCAGCGGCTGTAGAACCATCTCAAGTCATAAGCCTTCCATGCCCAGGCTGAGGGGCCTGGCCTACACTTTCATGCCAGAGGAGAGGGAGGTCAGCAGGGCAAGGGGATGAGGAGAAAGCATCTGAGTGCTGTGCTCAGTTCTCCAGTAAAAGATTTCAGCTGGGAGAGGCTTTGCAACCTCAGAAACTGAGTCTCTGCTGTGGGGAACTTGCTGCAAAAGCTATCTTTGTGTGGCATCAGGGTGCAGTCCAGCTGCCATGAGATATGGGTACAGAGAGCCCACTTGAAGAGGCACAGGGAATGCTGACAGAAGTTAACCTTGATCACTTTGAAGACATAACTGTGCCCTCCAGATGTCAGAGTTTCAGATCAGTCTACTTTTCCCAAATGTGCTCATTGTCAAGAGCAATGGAAAGAGTCAGACTTGGTGCAATGTGAGGAGAGCCCTAGGGCTGCTTCAACCCCCCTGTCATGTTAAGAGACCTGTATACCCCTCAGAGATTTTTTTTTCTTATTTCATCTTGTAAACCCTCTCTCTTTGCTGAAATTGTTCTGCTCAGCTCTGTCCTTTTCTCCCCATCCCTCAGCCCCCCTGAAATTTTAGAGATCATCTAGTTTAACTTCCCATTTTATATATGGGGAAACTGAGACCAGAGAGAGAAATAGACTTTCAAGGTCACCCTGCTAATTACCAATGAATCACAATGCAAATCCCCTGATTCTAGTACTGTTTCTCTTAAACTACATTGCCTTTGCAAGTTGTGTATCAATGAAAAATTATTTTAGTTGCAGAGTTAATTTTAATTTATGAAGATAAAATTGTGGGTGGGTCAAGGTCAGCCCTGGGACCACAGCATGTTTAGGCCTTATACATTCAGAGATGCAAGGTTAGAAAGGAACAGAAGGGCTGGACAAAAGGGGGAAGAGGAAGCAGAAGAATGGGGAAAATGAGACAGAGAAGAATGTGCCTAACTTGTCACTCCTCAGTCATTTCCTAGGGGCCCATTTCTAGCCGAATGGCACCTGTAACTCCCTGATGTCCTGAGAATCTGAAATATTCCCCTGGATAACTGGTGAACCAAGCTACATCTTCACTTGACTCAGTCTTCCCTGAGTTGACTCCAGTTGCATTCACAAGAGCAGGATGCCCAGTGTGCACTCAGAGTGCACTCCAGCACCCCAAAGCCACATTTCTTCCCAATCCATGTGCCTCTCTTCTGGTGATGTCATTAAGCATCCTGCATGCACAAGTCTGGTAAAACCTGTTGCAATTCAAGTCTGGCCCCTCTCTTGTCCCAAAGGTCATATCCATGTATAAGAAAGAAGGGGAAGCAGGAGGAGACTGTGCTGTTTGCATTTGGCTCCAGGCCTTCTAAGGAGACATGGCTGGTGCTGTGGTGTGATCGCCACAAGATTTTTCTTAGGAATAGGCTTTCAGAATTTTTCTTTGCAATGGTATTTGAAGTCCTAGTCTTTGGGGGCTTCTCCATAGTATTGCATTGTCTGAAGCTGTGTCTTTCAGACCCCCACGCAGGGGTCAATATCTCATTATAGGGGTCTTTAGTTTTCTTGAACAAATGGTTTCAAAGGTTAAAACTGCACTACCAGTCTCATGTTCATCCAAATGCAGACAGTTAATTATATAGGTTTTTCACGCTCCGGCTCCAGTTAAAAAAATAAATAAATGCAGAAAATTTTATAGGTGGACAGTGTGGGTTATCTCCTGGAGGGACAAGGGCATGGTTGAAAGACAAGTATAAGTGGGGAATACTTTCCTATGTAATCCTTTGTGTATCTTCAGTTTGAAACCATAAAAATATCTTTATTAATTAACACGTTTGTAGTTTTAAAATTTTAAAAAGACAACTTCATAATAGGAGCTTTGCTTTTATTTTAGTTTTAAAATTTAAAGTTTGATTGTAAAAACTGAGAAAAACTTGTTGATCATAAATGCCTTATGCTTTTTGGTTATTAAATCTGAGAGTTAGAAGAGCATGAGATTTAATCAGTGACCCCCGCACATATACACATGCATTTTACGGATGAGAAAACTGAGACCCAGAGAGGAAAGGGGACTGGCCAAGATGTGACAGATTCAGAGCTAGAACTAGTACATTTCTGTTTGCTTCTCCCTGCTCCCTTTCCAGTACACTGGCCATCTGGTTTCTGGTGCATGTTGGAGGTAAATTCTTGGTGTTTTCTAATCACACTATTGAATATACTGAGTTAGTCGGATTTTCCAGTTGGTTTGTTGTATATGTTAGCAACCTTCAGGAACATTCTAGAAGGCCAAGGAGGCATGAGGAGCTCCTTGGCAGTGAAAGGTAGTTATGATCTAGCAGTGGCCTCCTAAAAGGAAGATGTTGCACCCATGGTTTCTCTTCCTCTACTTGGAGGTGATTTTGCTGGAGCAGGAGACAGGTGGCGCTGGAGGAGGAGTGAAGCCCTGCCTGCCACATGTGTGTGGCTCTCGTTACAGAGTCATCAGCTATGAATGCTGTCCTGGATATGAGAAGGTCCCAGGAGAGAAGGGCTGTCCAGCAGGTAATAAGCCAGGCCTCGCCTGTGGGTGTGGGTGGAGGGGTGAGGGAGGAGAGGGGAGCATGCATATAAAAGGGCATAAGGTCTGAACGGGGTTCCTTGGGATGAGGAAGTGTTGGCATTCTCCCACGTGCTCACTGGCCTTTACATTCCATGCAAGAGGTGAAAGATAGGAACTAGAAATAGTGCATTTCCTGAGCTACTTCTCAACAAACCTGTGGAGCAGAACCCAGTTCTGGTCTGCCCAGCCTCTTCAGTAGGTATAGGCTCCTGGCCCTTTTGTCTCTGGCTGGGAGTGATTCTAAATTCATTCATCAGGGTTGACCTGGAAGCTCTTTACTTTCTGATTAGTCCTGCTAGAGGTCAGATGGGATAACTTGGACACTGGCAGGGCTAGGAACCCACGGCACCCTCAGGCTGTGTCTAAACTTGGTCCATTGGAGTTCAGCGGTGAGGAGAGCGGCAGGCTGGAGAGGCTCACCCAGAGTCAATAAAGGGTACTACAAATGGCAGCTCTGGGTCAAACAAGATAGCATGTCACCTGTGAAATTGATCAGAGCCTCTTCTTTAGTGCCATACATCACCAGCAACTGTGCAGGGGAGTTTGTGTTTTAACTTTGAAATATAAGCTATTTATTTTTAAGTTAAGAATGTGAGCCTGAAAAATGCCTAATTAAAAAACAATCATGGTAATAAAAGCAGTGTGATACTGAATATATGAGTCAATAACTGGGTCAAAGTAGTAAAATATAGATTCCAGTAACAGACAACAAAATAGAACTTTTTGACAAAAAAAAAAAAAATGAGCCTGAAACTTAAAAGGGGGGACTGGCGTGATGGTCAGTGCCAAGGTCATGAAGAGGGTATGGTTGGTGTGGGTGGGGGCATGGCATTCTGACCCAAGTGGAAGGACTAAGTGGGATGGGGAGAATGGATGGGAAAAGGAGATTGGCTGTAAAGAGGAGCTCGACCTCTGGACCCTAGTTTTAGATCTTATAAAATGAGCATTAGGCTCACTCTAAGAAGGCTCACTGTCAACTTTAAGCTGCTTTGTAGAAACCACATTTTATTACCTGCAAATATCCAAAATACCTCAAAGATTTATAGTTGTTTCATTCTAGTAGAGGCTATTAAGGAACTAGTTCCAATAAGAGGATAAATCTATAAAACTAGTCTATAATTAGGATTTCTATTTCTGGTATTCATTTCTACCTGTGTTATCTAAAGCCTAGGAAAAACGCTGTGCTCTGCTGTGTTTAAAATGATTAGGGAAAAAAATGATTAGAAATTTCCAATTAGCTGAGTTCACATAGAGAGGCATTGACTTACTGAGTTATTTTAAGCTTTAAGCTCCTCAGCAATACACTGTCTTCAGGTCTTTCCACCTACTTCCTTGCCCCTCTTCACCTGCAGATGTATCTCCAGGCCTCTCTGGCAGAGAAGGAAGGGCAGGGATGGTCTGGCTGGGGTGGCTTCCCAGAGGTCTATCCCTTCTCTGTCTTCTGCCCCTGCAGCCCTTCCGCTCTCAAACCTTTACGAGACCCTGGGCGTTGTTGGATCCACCACCACTCAGCTGTACACGGACCGCACAGAGAAGCTGAGGCCTGAGATGGAGGGGCCCGGCAGCTTCACCATCTTTGCCCCTAGCAATGAGGCCTGGGCTTCCTTGCCAGCGGTGAGCTGTTCCTTCTGCCCAGGGGACTCATCCTGGGAACTGCCTTACTCTCTGAGGGCTGGGCTTGGAAAATGGGATTTGTAGCAATATCCTACTGTTTCTGGAAGCTTTTCCTTTTACTCCTAAAATAAAGCTTAAATAGGATTCACCAAGTTTCTTCCAGTGCCCTTTCTGTCCCATTGGGTGCTCACTGAGGAGGCCTCCTTGGCAGGAGAGAGGTCTAAGTGAACTTGGGGCTTAAGAAACATGTTTCCCAGGGGAGCGAGGGCCTACCCCTTGAACATGGGGTCTGCAGCCCCTTAACTGTCACATTGTTCTTCCTTCTAGGAAGTGCTGGACTCCCTGGTGAGCAACGTCAACATTGAGCTGCTCAACGCCCTTCGCTACCACATGGTGAACAGGCGGGTTCTGACCGATGAGCTGAAGCACGGCATGGCCCTCACCTCCATGTACCAGAATTCAAACATCCAAATCCACCACTATCCCAATGGGGTAGGGGAATCCCCAGCCACACAGTATCGTCTTCTGTCCACCATGAACCCACTGTGGGCCCATATGTGGGGATGCTTTCTGGGGTTTTGTCCTGTATCCCCTTCTCTCCTGGATCCTCTTGTTCCACAGTGGGTGGGTGTGGAAATGCCATTTTCTCCTCCTGGGCTTCCAGACTCTGATTCTGTTTTGCTAACCACTTGTCCTTGGTTCTCTGGGCAGATTGTAACTGTCAATTGTGCTCGGCTGCTGAAAGCTGACCACCATGCCACCAACGGTGTGGTGCACCTCATCGATAAGGTCATCTCCACCATCACCAACAACATCCAGCAGATCATTGAGATTGAGGACACCTTCGAGACCCTTCGGGTGAGGGACTTCCCTAGGTGGAGGCCTAGGCTGGGAACTCCTGGCCTCCTGAGAAAGGCCTGATAGAGCAGAGAATGTCCCATGTGGGAAACATGGAGAATCCACTAATCATATGCCCATCTTGACCTAGCTCTTAAATGCCTGCTGCCTGTCCCCTCCTTTGTAAAGCTTTCCTTTGCTTGTCTACCCTGGAAAGTTCAGCGGTTTGTGACTGTAGCAGGGCAGGGCCCTCTGAGCCCTGGGCTGCCTGGACCTCTACTCTGGGTTCCACAGGTGGGAGGATCCTTCCTCTTAGATGTTGGCTCCCTCATGGAGGCACTAGAATAATGGCCGGCCAGGCTGCCTAGACCATTTGTTCCCACCCTGAGACCCCTGCCCCAGTCCTACCCACATTTCCTTGAAGTCCAGACCAAGCAGAAAGGCCACCAGTGTGAACATAGGAGTTTAAAGTCTGACTCCTGGGCTGGCTTCTGATTGCTCTGGGTTCCTAAGAACACTGTCCCTTGCCCTGTACCCAGCAGGCATCTGTCTTACCACTGGAGGGACAAGTGGTGTTACTCTTGGCAGTGACCACTTGGGGAAGTAAACTCAGGCTGCCCTGTCAGGGTTTTTGCTCTGATTCAAGGAAAACTTCCTAACCACAAAGGACACAAGTGGGAGCGGGCCGCCCCTCCCTGGAGATCTCCAACACAGAGAGACAAACACGCCAGGGGTGGCTGGAGTGCCTGGGCCTCAGCAAGTGGGGCTGGCTTGGAGCTGGCTCTGGAGGGCCCTGTGACTCTACACTCTTCTTCCCTGCCTTTCTTCTGGGTCACCCAAAGGGCAGGAGTCTGCGAGGAAAAGATGTCACTATAACGTTGGCAGCATATATTTTCACGAACAATGGTTGATCCTGTTGAAACTCCTCTTACTATTTAGGTTTGGCAAATATTCCTCCCTCCCTTCACCCCCTTTGACCTCCTTGATGGCCATCTTTCCTGTGTCTAACATGCTTACTAAGCACCTCCTATTTTCCGGGTGTTGTTCTGTGTGCTGAGGTATAGAGTGGACTGTCCTCCGTGGTGCTAATGTTCTCTGTTGCGTTAACCCCATGAGCAAACACGGCAGCCACCGACTATGAATAGAGTGTGAAGTCAGCAAGTCAGTGGTGGGCAGAATATCGGGAGACCAAGGTCAGGCCACTTTGGAAGACATGACTGGAGTGGAGGCCTGAAGGATGATAATGGGCCTGTTCTACAAAACACGGGGCAAGAGCATGGCCAGTGGAGGGAGGGCAAGAGCAGAGCTGCAAGCAGGCACAGCAGAAGGGAAACACAAGAGCCAGAAGCACAAGTGGCAGCCCTAGACAGGAGGAAGATGATGGGGCCAGGACAGGCCAGACTATGCAGAGGGGGCAGGAGGCTGGATCCATCCTGAGAGTGATAGGATGCCCTCAGGCTTTTAGGAGCTCATTTGGGCTGCTGTGTAGAGAATTGGTCATGTGACACTTACACTCCTGGAGCTCACATAAGTAATTACCCATAACTATGGAAGAAGTTGGGAGAAGGACAACAGGCCATGAAAGAGTCTGTCCCAGGCAAATAGACTTTGATCTGAGGTCTCATGGCCCTGGAGTAATGCCAAGTTGACCTCCCAAAGGAGGGGCATTTCAGACAAGGCCTGAAGAAGAAATAAAAGTCAAAGAAGCAAAGACAGAGGGAAGGGCTGAGGGAACAACCTAGAGGTGGGAAGGAAGAGGTACAATAGTACCTGAAAGATGGCCATTATGGTTGAGGTCAAGCCAGGCCCCCATGGAGGCCATAGTAGAAAGAAGACTTGGTCCAGCATCTCTTTTTCCCTTTTTTTTTTGCACTAATGATTGAACTCAGGGCTGCTTTACCACAGAAGTACATCTCCAGTCCTTTGTAGTTTATTTTGAGACAGTTCCTGAGGGTCTTGCTAAGTTGTTGAGCCTGATCTCAAATTTATGATCCTCCTGCCTCAGCCTCCTGAATCTCTAAGATTACATGTGTGTGCCATCATACCCAGATCAGCTTCTCTCTTCATCCTGGGCTTCTATAAGAGCCTCCAGCCCCCACCAGAGAACTAGAAAGTCTGTGTGTTCATTCTGCTGGGCAGAGCCCCAAGCCTCCCGGAAGCACCTCATCCTCTCTTCCTCCCAGGCTGCTGTGGCTGCATCAGGGCTCAACACTGTGCTCGAGGGTGATGGCCAGTTCACTCTCCTGGCTCCAACCAATGAGGCCTTTGAGAAGATCCCTGCTGAGACCCTGAACCGAATCCTGGGTGACCCTGAGGCTCTAAGAGGTGAGTATCCTTAGCTCCTGCAGCTGCCTAATCAGAGCAGCCAGACTGAGACCAAGACCTACTCTAGTCCAAGACAGGAACACTGTGTGCCATGAGGTCTTTCAGAATGTCCACCACAGCCATGGCTTGTATTGTTCCTGTCTGGCCATGTCTCTGCAGAAGCCGGACAGTCCATCCCTGGCTTTAAGGGATGAGCCTAGAGCCCCACAGTGTTTTTGGAGAGCTAGGGAGGTAAGCAGAGCTGGAAGTCACAGCTGACCCTGGCCAGACACAGAAAAAGACTTGAGTGGCCAAGACCAAAACAAGGCTGCCGGTTAGATAGGCAGTTTGGAGATGTGGGATGGGGATGGCACGGAATGGCATCCTGGAAATGGAATCACCATGCTGAGCCTTGAAATCTGCCTGTGTCTGGCCAGAGGACTCATAGGTGAGCTACAGTTAAAACCTAGTTCTTAACTCTCCATTGCTGGTTCCATTCTTTCCCCAGTGAGCTGCTAAGTTAGCTGTGCATCAACTATTGCCAGAGGGGAGGGAAGGAGCAAGTGTGGAAGGGAGGTTAGAGGAGCCTCTGCCCTTCCCCCATCTGGCCTCTTTCTACTCTGTATTTTTTAAAAACTTTTTTAGTTGTTGATGGACACAGTAACTTTATTTTATTTATTTATTTTTATGTGGTGCTGAGGATCAAACCCCAGTGCCTCACATATGCTAGGCAAGTGCTCTACCACTGAGCCACAACCCCAGCCCTCAACTCAGTACTTCTTAAGGGTCATGAGCATTAAACTTCCTGATCCGTCCCAAATGCCCTGGCAAGGAATGTAGGCCCTAAGTCTCCTGTGCACCCTAACCACACAATTCCCTCCCAAACAAAATACAGGGATGACTTCATTTCTTTTGAATCTATTTAAACCTACCTTTGCAATATAATGCCTTGTGCATTTCAGATACCCAATAAATTTAAAATGTTCTTCTGGCCAGGCAGGGATAGGAAAGGGCAGGTTCATTTCTGAAAGCACAAATGGGATCTGTTGTGTGTCCAGAGGATTCAGTGCCTCTAGGTGCCTGTACTGTGCTGGGTCCTGAGGTCACAAAAGTGAATACAGCCCAGTCTTTATCTTCAAGGGCATTAAAGCCTAGCGGAGCGGCAGTCTTCAAAACAGGTTGTTGGGATCTGATCTGATGAGTTCAATGATAGAGATACTCAACACATTGTGGGAATGAGGCAGAGATGGGGTCCATGAAGCCTCAGGGGTCTTGAAGTCTTCCTGGAGGAGAGGAGACTCGGAAGCATCTCAGCTTGTTTTGCTTCCCATTTAGAATGATGTCCCCCATTGTGTTAGTCAGCTTTCCATCACTATAACAAGTATCTGAGATAATCAACTCAAAGGAAAAAAGTTCATTTGGGCTCAGTTTTGGAAATTTCAGTCTTTGGTCAGTTGGCACTATTGCTTTTGGGCCTGTGGCTCTGGGATCATTCACCTGAAAGAGAGAGAGTAAAAGGGACCAGGTTCCCACAATCATCTTTGAGGGCCAACCCCCAATGACCTAAAGACCTTCTATTAGGCCCCACCTCTTTAATCTGCTCCCACCTCTCAATAATGCCATCCTGGGGACCAAGCCTTTTAATACCTGGGCCTCCAGGGAACATTCCATATCAGAACCATAGTACTCATTAAAACATCTTTTGTACAGAGCATTATTATATCTTCATAAATGTCAGAACTCCTTATTGTAAAGTAGAAGAAAAAATTACTGCTAATTTGTGTCTTTTGCATATCTGGTTTGTCCTGCTTGGTAACTGGTTTTCTCAAAGCAAGGGCCCTCTGTTGCTGTAGCTGTAGAGTTGAAGGAAGAGGCCATGGGTCTACTGTTAGTACTCTCCTGCTCTTGCTAGTAGGTTGACTGATAGGCAAGAAGCAACCCTGGGCTGGCGAGAAGCAACCCTGAAGCTTGACTCTACTCCTGGCCCTGGTCACCCTCTGAGTGGCCCTAGAAGGTCATCACTACCCTGCCCCAGAGCTTCAGTTTCCTTGTCTGAGGTGCAAGATCCCCAAAGGCCTCATTCCTATAGGGTCTTGCTGTCCTTTCTGTTCCCCTGTGGCTGAATCGGGTCAGTAGTGGCTTTCAAAGCCTGTTTGCAGCAGCCCGATACCTCTACAAGGCCTCAGAGCTTCCTCTTCTCCATGACAGTGTGGTTTTGGTTCCCACACTAAGGGACAGATTGAAACTCAACTCTGTGGTGAGACTGCAAGACTAAGGGCCTTGGCAATCTTGGAGAGCAGCAGCCCAGGAACCTGTTTGGCCTGGGGGTTGGGGGAGGCATGTCCTCCTTGACCATACTTATAGCCACCTCTGCTTAGAGGTCATAAATGCCAGCAAGAGCCATGATGGGTTTAGGAGCCCTTCTTGGGATCCTTGGCTCCTGCTCTATCCCTAATCAGCACCTGGACAACTCAATAAGTAATGATATTTATTATTTGTAGGTATGGCAAGTGGGATGGCCAAGGCCATGTCTTACTATTCACCATGCACACCTCTAAGACAGATCCTGGCAGCTAGTAGTAGACCCTTGGGTAAAATGGACAAAAACCCAGACAAATAAAATGTATAAAAACCCAGACAAATAAAATGTATAAAACGGTCCTTTGCTGCAGTTTTCATCTTGTCCTTTCTTATTGTATATTTTTAAAAGGTTAATAGTATTAAAATCCCATGATAGTCTCACTTGAGTTTTTCTTTTCCCCCTGAAGTTCAGGTCCTACTAGAGAATTCACCCTGAAGTTGAGTGCTCTCAAGCTGATGGGAACATTTGTTGAGCATCTCCTCTATCGTCAGGCAGTGTGCTGAGTGCTTTCCATTTCAGATTGCATGGCAGCCTTATAGTAACCTAGGAGACAAAGGCTTTTCTTGTCTCCACTTGACTGATGAGGAAGATGAGATCCAAGGAGGCTGAATGGCTCGCCCCAGGGTCCCACAACTAGCCAGAGGTAATGGGATTCAAAGTGAGGCAGTCTGACTATGGAGCCCCAACTAGTTTAGAGGGTGGCCAGTAGGAGGAGAAAGGATCTGGGCCTTGTGGCACACCAGTCTCATCTGAAGGTCCTTATCCTAAAAAGTAGAATCCTCACAGCTGTGGGCAGACTGCCAGCTGGCCCTGAGCTAGGGTTGGAGCAGGCTCTGGCTGACCTGTGTCCCACTCTGCACCCAGACCTGCTGAACAACCACATCCTGAAGTCAGCCATGTGTGCGGAGGCCATTGTGGCTGGGATGTCCATGGAGACTCTGCAGGGCACCACACTGGAGGTGGGCTGCAGTGGGGACATGCTCACCATCAACGGGAAGGCCATCATCTCCAACAAAGACATCTTGGCCACTAATGGTGTGATCCACTTCATAGATGAGCTGCTCATCCCAGATTCAGGTAAGCCAGGCCTCTAGGTCTCTTGGTTCTGCCAGGTTTACCACCCCTGCTGTCCTTGGAGGTGGGGTGGGGAATTCAGGATCCTTTGGCCTCTTCTCTGCCTGTACTCAACTTCTATTCTTGCAGTCACCTGGAAACTGGTGGGTTGGGGCCAGATTGTAAAGAGTCTTTGCTTTAGGCATGAGGGTCTTAATGTCACCTGGGAGGCAGTGGGGAGCTATTAAGAATGTACAAAAGAGCCAGGCGTGATGGCTCAAGCCTGTAATCCCAGCACTTAGGGAGGCTGAAACAGGAGAATCGCGAGTTCAAAGCCAGCCTCAGCAAGGGCAAGGCGCTAACCAACTCAGTGAGACCCTGTCTCTACATAAAACACAAAATAGAGCTGGGGATGTGGCTCAGTGGTCGAGGGCCCCTGAGTTCAATCCCCAGTACCAAAAAAAAGAATGTACGTAGGGAGAGAAAGACATAATCCTGGAGTCCTTTCAGAAGATCTGCCTACTGTGGTTGGGCATAGAGGACCATTTGCTGACCTCAGAGCATTTGTTTCATCGATAGTGCTCAAGCCATCCCAGGGACACTGACCCAGGGAGGATGACTGAATGGAATGTGGCTTGTGTCTTATTCAGCACAAGGGTGAAGGAATCTCACAGTTATAAACAAAGCTCCTTCTATGGGGAGGTCATGACCCTTATGTACTCTTCAGAAGCCACCACACGGGCAACGTGGCCTGCCCAGCTTCAGACAGGCCCTGATGAAGCCACCTGGGACAGCCGCTGCCCTCTGCCCAACTGAAGCTCACCTATTTCCCCCTGGGTTAGGCTTTCTGATGACACAAACCCACTGAGCCCTGCAGTATTTAGAGGATTGTTGACTCAGGGGATGACATTCCTGCTGATACGTGTCACACTCCGGGGTGGACGGATGCTAAGTGCAAACAGCACTGTTAACTTTTGAACTCACTCTCTCCTGCCCATAGCCAAGACGCTGTTTGAGTTGGCTGCCGAGTCGGACGTTTCCACAGCCGTTGACCTTTTCAGACAAGCGGGCCTCAGCACACATCTCTCCGGAAGTGAACGGTTGACCCTCCTGGCCCCCCTGAATTCTGTATTCAAAGGTAACATAGGGAAAGAGCCCCAGCTGGGCCATCTTTGGGGAGAACCACCCCCCACCCCCCACCCTACCCCCAACACCTCCAGGACACTGTCCCGATTTTCAGGATCCATTAGATCTTCCACCCAGCTCCATCGAAAGCAGATGTGGCTTCATCAGAAACTTCAGACTCGCTGTTTTGTTTGGCCAAGCTGAGAGTGCATTTGGGGATCTATTTCTCAGAACTCCAGATTTTACCTCTGCCAGGAGAGCAGCACATTCCCTTGCCTTTTTCTTTATAGGGCCAATGCCAATGCACAGGCAGGTGATCGGCATGAAGGTGGTGCTGAGCTGCAGCCATGGAGGAGGCAGGGAAGGGGGCCAAGTGGTGTGCATGCCTTCCCTTTCCACTGAGGGCAAAACTCCAAACACCTTCCATTATCTGTACTTTTTTTTCCCTTTGAGGAAGATGCCAGGTATTAAGGAATATTGGCAGCCTTGCTTGATTTCTCAATCTCCATTTCCAAACTCAAAGAGTGATTAGCTTTTCACTATGTCTCTCATCTTCTTGTCCTCTAAGGAGCCCGTCTCTCTGGATGTAACCCCACCTTCTCTTGTAGATGGAACCCCTCGCATTGATGCCCAAATGAGGAATTTGCTTCTGAACCACATAGTTAAAGACCAGGTGGCCTCCAAGTATTTGTACCATGGACAGACCCTGGACACGCTGGGTGGCAAGAAACTGAGAGTTTTTGTCTATCGTAATGTAAGTTCTGCGTCATCAATCATGCTCCTTTGGCCCAACTCTAAGAAATAGAAGTTATATTCAAGCTTTAAGCAGGAGTTTGCATAAGCACCGGTTTCTAATAAGGAAGGAAGTGATTTCTGCAAAGAGCATAGGATATTAAGTGAGCTCCTGGAGAAAGATTAGAACTTCTTTTTCTGGAGATCTCAGAGAATAAGCCACACATTTGTCTGACCTGGATTATCAAACAGTAAGGCCACCTGGAACTCAGAGGGATGAACACATGGGAGGAAGGATGAAGGTTTTGAGTCTTTCTGAGCTTATGTGAAGAGAAACCCCCTGAACAGCCTTCCTTGGTCCAGAAGGCTCTCTTCTTTTCTATCTTGTCTTCAAACCCCACAACTACCCTGGGATATCAAAAGGAAAAACATTGCTCCTACCTGGGACCACCCAGCACCATTTGACTAAAAATGATTGTCATCTGTTAAATAAACAAGCCAATGGCCTCCTCCTATTTATTTGACCATTGTCCATGTCCCTCAAGTGTAACTGATGTTCTCATTATCGGGCCCATGTGTAACTTTAGTGGGACCTCTATGCCCTTTCTTTCCTCTATGCATTTGGTATTATTTCCTGGAGAAAATGTATCATTTTATTCCATCTTTACTGACTTTTGGGACGATGCCATCAGCTCAGTCCCTGAACAGACAGGAGGCCCCACCCAGGAGGATGACCGGCCTTGTCTTTCTCTGTAGAGCCTGTGCATCGAGAACAGCTGCATTGCTGCCCACGACAAAAGGGGGCGGTATGGTACCCTGTTCACCATGGACCGGATATTGACCCCTCCCATGGGGACCGTCATGGACATCCTGAAGGGTGACAGTCGCTTTAGGTAACCAGTGTCATCCCAGGGTGAGACTTTTGCCAAGTGGTCATGCCAGGGCAGGATGCTATACCTCAACTTCCCCAGAGCTTCAGCTAACACTAGTGGTACACTGCTGTGACCATCCAGGCTTGGGGTAGGGAAAGGACAAGGGTCACGTTGGAATCTTAAGTTTAGAAGAAAAGTTTACTCAAGGGATTGTGATCCCTATAGTCAAGGGAAGTGGACAGAGGCCTATGTTTTTATTACTAAATCACAAGAAACACTCTGCTCTCTCATTGCAAAGTCCCCAAGATCTGAGAGCCTATGACTCTAAGGGGGAAACACATCTTTCCCTCTCTGTACAGTATCTACTTATTGGCAACTAGTCCCCAATACCACTTAGTTTTCTTGCCCTGCCCTGTCCATTTCTCACTTGCTTATTCACCACTGAGTTTTGTCATGTCGAGTTTCTCAGCTGTCTGCCCCAGAAACTGGAAGACACATGCCTCTTTCCTCCCCACAATCACATACCCAGTCCCCAGTGGCTCAGCCAATCCCTGGGTCAGCCATGCCTCCCACCTGTGTTTTCCCTCCTTCCCCTTCTGGTCCCTGACCTTTGTCCATTTGACCAAGCATGGTATTAATACTGGGTAGAGAGAAGATACAGACTGGAAAATTTCCTTTTCTTCATAGAGAGCATGTCAAAACCAGTAAGGTGTATGCATTCTGGTTGTCTGGACTTTACTATCCCCCAGAAGTGAGGTATCTGGAGAAAACCTCCCCCACTCATCCCTCACAGGTGGGTGACATTTCATTTGCATGTATCCACAGCATGCTAGTAGCCGCCATCCAGTCTGCAGGGCTGACGGAGACCCTCAACCGGGAAGGAGTTTACACAGTTTTTGCTCCCACAAATGAAGCCTTCCAAGCCATGCCACCAGAAGAACTGAACAAACTCTTGGGTAAAAATCAACTTAAGTGCATGTTTCCACTTTTCTAAAGTAACAATCCATCAGGGCCCTGACAGGAAACAGTAGGTGTGTTACAAAGGCATTGACCCAAAGGAATTTAGTGATGAGCCCATTTGTAGAATGGGCAGGGCTTAGGGAACAAGCAAAGGATGATGCCATCCAGGGCTGGTGACAGAAGGAAGCTGTAAAGGGCTTCCTGGGGCCTGGGGGTGGGGAGTGAGGGCAGAAACCAGGGAGACCTTGCACCTTGGACAGAGAGCAGCAGAGTCATTCATAGCCACTGTCAGGACTATGGCAAAGGAGACCACTGTTTCCTAGCCCCCTCTCTTCCCAGTTCCCTGCTGGGCCTCCATTAGCCAATCACAGGAGGAGGAGGGAGCCAGTATGCTGTCATTCATAGAAATCAGCTTTCTGGGGCACCAAACCAGGCAGACTGTTAGAACATAAATTGAGGGTAGATAGCAACCAGCCCAGTCACAAGGATGTGTTTTCCACTGGGAACCTGTGAGAAGAGCAATAATGAAGCCATTTACTTGTGTTACTTGTATTAAATGTCCCCCGGGATAAAAGCTTTCCCAAGAAGTTAGTCAGTCTTGAGAAATTTTGTTGAGGATGTATGGGAGGCAATCTAGCAGTAACACCTGAAAGCAGGTTCAAATCCATTTACCAGGTGAGTGACTTGTAGCAAATTGCTTAATCTCTCTGAGCCTCAGTTGCCCCATTAGAAAAATGAGGGTGTCCAGAGTCCCTCACTGGGTGTGTTGTGGGGATTCTGTGGGTGCTGCAAACAGTGCTAGATACACATCGTGAATCAACAAGAGCTGTGATGACCAGAGGGGCCTGGGGCTGCAGTGTTGAGCTCAGCTGAACACCCTTGAGGGGCACGGCCACCATCACGGAAAGGTGACTCTGAGGAGGAGGAGGAGGAGGACAAGGAAGGACAAGGAAGGACCTCAGCCAAATCTTTAGAAACAGATTGTTTACACCTCCCTTCCTGCAGGAGAATAGAAGGCTCAGGTTACAGTCAGCTGTAAGCTAAATTTGTGTCCTGTTTAATTTTCTTTATTGCTAAATGAATGTCTGTGTCCCTGAGGCTGACGTATGTTCTTGAAAAGAGGGGAGAAGTTCACGCGGAACATAAACTTTCCATCCTCTCTCAGCCAGGCAAGAATGAAATATTCCCCAGGTGGCCCAGGCCTGCTGAGCTTCCCTCTCATTTTCAATTATGTGGAAGTGGAGGAGGGGCAAAGGAAAAGCTTCCCAAACACCCCCCATCACCTCCACCCCAGGCAGGCTAGATGGGCAGCCCTGGGGGATAGAGTGTAGTCCAGCTCCTTCTGGAAAGAGAAGGCCCCTGGCTTCCAGAGGCTCTCCTGGCTCTGTACCTCCTGACAGTATTTTTGTGGAAGGGGAAACTCTTGTCCGCCTCAGCTTTAGATGTTTGAAATCACTTGGTTCCTGTGACTCCATCCCCTGGCACTAATGTAGATTTGTCCAAGTAAAGTCTACAAGATGCTTTTTTTTTTTTTTTTTTGGTACTGGAGATTGAACTCAGGGGCACTCAACCACATGCCCAGCCCTATTTTGTGTTTTATGTAGACACAGGGTCTCACTGAGTTGCTTAGCGCCTCGCCATTGCTGAGGCTGGCTTTGAACTCGCGATTCTCCTGTTTCAGCCTCCCTAAGTGCTGGGATTACAGGCTTGCGCCACCATGCCCGGTTTACAAGATGCTTTAAAGCTGGTCAGGTGAGGTAGAACTCACCTGTAATCCCAGTGCCTCAGAAGGCCAAGGCAAGAGGATCGCAGGTTCGAGCATAGCCTGGGCAACTTAGCAACACCCTGTCTCAAAAGAAAAAGAGCTAGGAATGTAGTATAGAGGTAGAATGCATCTGGGTTTGATTCCCAGTACCACCAGAAAAAAAACACTTTAAAACTTCCTCTGTTCTCAGTTTCAAGATGATGGGAATATCTACCCATGAGCTCTGGGAGAATCAGCCATTGACTGGTAACAGGAGTTTCAGAGTTGAGAGGGCAGTTGGCGGCTTTAGAAACTGCCTCCCACATTTAATTTGGGAAAGGCCTGTTCACCTTTATGAGCAATCTCCCCAGTTGGTGGAGAAATTGATGTGGGCTGGAAAGAATGTGGAGACATGCCGAGGAGAGATGCTGCAGAGGGAATACCCCCTCGGCCCTGACCTCATGGGCTCCGTGGCGCCTCCAGAGTGCAGCTGTTGACTCTTAAAAATCTCCCTTCAGGAAACAGCCGTCTCAAACAGAATATGCATTTGAGGGTAGAATGTGTAAACATTTCGCTACAGTGTTGTAACCATCGGGAGCCACACTGATGAATCATCCCAGATGCCAGTGCTGGAAAGGTCTCTGGCTTTCCAAGCAAATATTTAGTTCATGGAAACATGAGTCATATTCACAGAGGAGTATGGATTAACTCCTTCTCAGCAGCTAGGGAGCTCAGCATCACAGAGAGCCTGAGCTTAACCCAGCAGCCCTGGTCCTGCAGGGGCGGATTCGTGGCCACAGATGTGTACTTGTGTCCACTGACCATTAGGCAGACAACGGGTCACAGGGATGAGCACACACCAAGTGCTCAGTGAGTGCTTATTATGAGGGCAGTTAAGTTCTCCATCTCAGGAGTGACCACTTGCATCTTCCCATCTGGGCCCTCCTTGATCCCACCAGTCAGTTACCAACCTTGGGATTAACTCTGCCTTCTTTTCCCACCAACCTGCAGGAAATGCCAAGGAACTTGCCAACATCCTGAAATACCATGTAGGTGATGAAATCCTGGTTAGCGGAGGCATTGGGGCCCTGGTGCGGCTGAAGTCTCTCCAAGGAGACAAGTTGGAAGTCAGCTCGGTGAGTGTGCCAGCAAGTCAAAAGGCTGACTGTGGCTTCCCCAGTTCCAAGGCATATCTCACCAACAATGGCCCAAGATACACACATCCTTTAAGATGCATCCTGAATCTCTGAGTGCAGTTTGTCCAAAGAGAGAAAAGAGAAGGGTGCCCTCAGGGAAATGAAGTGAGATCGTAGTTAGACATGAGTAAGAACTTGCAGATTTGCAGGAGAATAAAGCATCAGGAGAGGCCCTTTTGGGAGATAGTGGGAAATTACCTATGTTTCTTGAGAGATCAATCCCCTATCCCTTCCCTATGCTGGCCCCCAAACCTAGGGATTCACTGAGCTGCATCATGAACCAGGTTGTCCCAAGGGACCTTTTCAGTTCTGATGCTAGCTCTGTGAACCTTCCCTTGCTCTGCATGTTGATGATACCATTCTGCCTTAGAGAGAGAACAGATAGCCAGCCCAGCACAGCCCAGTGGCTGCATTGACAGAGGCCACTGACCTCTGAATGGAGTGTGTCTGGCTACAGCCCCTTGCTCCTGTCTCCTGGCCTTGAGCATCCCCTGACCACCAGTTTCACCCAGAAGCATGGGAAAACATGTAGAGAGGCAGGCATGGGAGTGACTTGTTTGACTCCTGCAGGTCAAGCCAGAACCTCTGAGCACCTAGTATCAGGTGTTGGGTCCTGTCTTTCACAGGAGTGTAGGTTCAGGACCTGAGTGGGCCTCCTGTGAGAAAGTCTTAAGCTAGGCATCCAGAAAAGTGAGAAGACTCTTTTGTCCAGAACTGAAGGCCTGGCTTCTGTGCCCAGCTATTGCACCTGCATGGCTTAAAAAAATGCAGTTTGCTTCTCTTGAGCCTCAGTTTCTAATAAGTGAGACAGTAAGATCTACCCCAGTTCTGGGTATGGTAGCACCTGGAATTCCAGCAACTTGGGAGGCTGAGGCAGGAGGATCGAAAGCTCAAGCCCAGCCTGAGAGGACACTGGGGATATAGCTCAGTGGCAGAGTGCCCCTGAGTTAAATTTCCCAGTGACACAAAGAAAAACAAAACAAAACTAACTTCCTTACCATCCACTACTTTAAGGACTAAGTGGATAACACAAAGGAGAATTTTGTAAATCACAATGTGCCAAATCCATGCCAGGAGTTGAAGGCCTGCAGAAAGTAGGGACTGTGTCACTCACCCAGAGTATCCCCAGTACTTACAGAGGATCTGGCACAGGTATGTGTTCAGTAAATGTCTAGTGAATGAATAAAATAATTATGTTCTGGGCCAAGTACCGTGGCACACACCAGTAACCCCACCAGCTTGGGAGGCTGAGACAAGAGAATTGCAAGTTCAAAGCCAGCCTCAGCCATTCACCAAGGTCCTAAGCAACTCAGCAAGAACCTGTCTCTAAATAAAATACAAAGAAGGGCTGAGAATGTGGCTCAGTGGTTAAGTGCCCCTGGGTTCAATCCCCCATACCAAAATATATATATATATATGTTCTGTTTTATAATTATTATCTCTTTTTCCTTTAGAAAAACAATGTAGTGAATGTCAATAAGGAACCTGTTGCTGAAGCTGACATCATGGCTACAAATGGCGTGGTCCATGCCATCACCACCATTCTGCAGCCTCCAGGTGGGTCTCTAACATATCACATCCCTGCTGACTCTGCAGCTGATCTTTCTCTCCATGTGACAGGAAAAAATTGTTTTAAACAAAGATAACATGAAATTGTGGCTTTCCCACAGTGGCTACATGGACGGGCTCCTTGTGGCTGCCTAAAAAGTGAATTGGGAACTGTGGTTTTGAAGGTACTACACTAAGGAACTTAAGGATACATTTCTTCTTACTGCATTGCCCACTGTCTTAGCCCCACTCAGACAAGGTCCAGTTGTGTGGTGCATGCAGCTGCTGGTTGCAGGATTCCCAGCACTCATCTTTCAATATCTCTTTACCCCCAGGGCAGCTGGACTTCAGTCCTGTCATTCCTCGCTTGTGCATTGTAGCTTTCTCTGCTCTCTCTCCCCATGGGCCAAATTTACCATGAGTTATGAAAAGATATAGGGGAAAAATTTGTTTGGAAACATGAGTCAGAAATCCTAATAGTGCCTGTCACTCATGGCTGTTAGGAATGCCACACTAAGCTTACCAAAGCTGCTTTTTCTTTCTCCAGTCAACAGACCTCAGGAACGAGGGGATGAGCTTGCAGACTCTGCCCTGGAAATCTTCAAACAGGCATCCGCGTTTTCCACGGTAAGATGCCTGCTAGGTTCGTGCCTAGCTGGAACAGCCTTGGGGCCCCTCGTTGGGCCTATCAAGGATCTTTCCAGACCCTGTCTTCCTTGGCCACTTTCCTAGAGCTTTTCTGAAACATTTCCCACTTCCACTTCCACTGGGACATCCTCTGCCCTGGCTGATGAGGAATACATGAAAAGTACCCACTAACTCCTGCTTCCTTTGTGGACTTTAGCCACAGTTCAGCAGGAAGTCACTATTAGTAAGAACAACTCTGAAATCCATCTGACCAAGGATGGCAGCCCATCTTGAGCTCACTTATGGTGGCCTGGCCTGCCCTGAAGCCTGAGCCTCTGAGTTACTCTTCCATTTTCTATAGTATGCCCATCCTGGATGATGTTGGGGCTCTCTTGGGCAGTGTGTGGGTTTTATGTGTGGGCCCTCCCTCTCTGGCCTCAGCCCTGTCCCCTCTTAGAACCTCTCTCCGTCTGAGCTTCCTTTCCAACTGCTCCCCAGTTGGCCCAGGATATAGTCTCATTGATATTTTGGGTCAGGTGGAGCCTATGGGAACCTGAAGCACTAAATAGCACTAAATAGAAGGTTTACATTTCAAGAAAAGAGGCTATGAGCGCAGATCTGAACCCAGAGGCCTGGAGCTCTTCCACATCACTTCACTTTTGAACAAAGGTGTCTCCTTAGTGCCCTCAAGAAGGGTTCTAGGGCTGAGCTCCTACTCTTGGGAGCCACCCGGAGTAGTACCAGTCCCCTAACTCCAGGCCGTGATCTTTTTTTTTTTTTTTTAATATTTATTTTTTTAGTTGTAGGTGGACACAATATCTTTATTTTATTTTTTTTTATGTGGTGCTGAGGATCGAACCCAGTGCCTCCTGCGTGCTAGGCGAGCACGCTACCACTGCACCATAATCCCAGCCCCCAGGCCGTGATCTTGATGAAAAAGCCCAGCTTGGGAATCTCCCATGAATGTCCACTTCAGACGTCACTTGAAAGGGGCTTGCACAGACCAGGACCGCTGAGGCCTACTGAGGAGTTTCCAGGAGCCCATCTGTTCTACTTTCCCTTTTTTCTTCCTCACTGTGGCATGTTTTCTGAGTAGGCATGGTGATGGGCCCAGCCACACCATAAGTAGGTACAGGTATAATTTTCACTAGAAAACTTGACGCCTTGTGTTCTTTTTCAGGCTTCCCAGAGGTCTGTGCGACTAGGTAAGTCTGGTCTGGATTGGTAGTCCATGCATTTCTATCTGGGCCATACCCCCAGCAGGCCCAAGTCTGCCATCTACTGTATATACATAAGAACATCATGGTGCATGCAGTAGAGTAAGCTGCCTTTGAGCTCAGACCAGGGAGGTGAATTGAGGTCAGACCCAGCAAACCATCTCCTTTTATGTAAGATGAAGATCATAACAGCCTCTTAGGGTTGCTAAGAGCTTTGGCTTTGGGAGCCTGGGAATATTGCACAGGGGCTTGGCAAGAGCCCATGGTAAGGATGTGGTTCCAAGCAGATAGATGTAGAAAATCCTAGCACATCAGACATCAAACAAGACATGAAGTTTCACAAACCAAAGAGCACCTTCTATGCACAAGAAGGCATGGAAGAAGGCCACTTGGCCCCTTCCTCAAGATTCTGACAGTGTCCCAGATGAACAGGGGAAAGTCTGCATCTTTTTAACTTTTCAAACCTCTTTTACAGCCCCTGTCTACCAGAGGTTATTGGAAAGGATGAAGCATTAGCACGAAGGACCACAGGAGGGATGCACCTCCCAGCTTCCCGCCGATTTCTCTCAGTTTGCCAAAGAGACTATTTGAATGTTTTTGAAACCAAATATCACACTTCAATATACCTGGGCCACACCATAATGAGATCTGAGCCTTGAACGGTTGGGGTGGGGGGTGGGAGCATACGTGCTTTTTACTTTTTGTTCCCCCTAAACATGGTTGTTAACCTGAGTGTAGAGATCTGGATGTCATTACCTGACATTTCACTTCCAGAAAGGATTTATCCCAAACATGGAATTTCCTGCCTTTGCCAAGTGCCTGGAAAAGAGCTACAGCATTGTGAAGCTCACAAAACATGAATCAAGCAATGCCGTGCTCTGGGAAGTGCTGGATGGTTTTGTAAAGCTCTTCTTGAACAGCTGGAGAAATGGCATCATTATAAGCTATGAGTCGAACTGTTTCTGTCAAATGTGTCTTGCATCCACATGTGGCTTGGACGCTTCTATGTGGCCCTGTCCAGGTAGAAAAGGATGTAAAGCCCATGTTTCTTGAGTGTGACAGCCATGGTGTGTTTGTAATAATAAAACCAATGAAATAGATGCCCTGTGTGCATGGGACTGGGCGCTGGCCTGGGTATCAGAGGGATGGCTTCTGTTCCTTGGGGGCTGCCACGTACTTTCATACCTCAAATCCTCCTGGGAACAAAGCAAAGATCTCTGAGGGATGGTCCTTGAGAGATTCCAGCCGCTGACCCTCAGATGCCCAGACAGCTCATAGGAATTTGAACCTCGATCTTTGTTGAACTTGTTTTCATTTCTGCCTCCACCAGCCCTGGGGGTTTGAGTCTTCATTGTTCCCTTCCCCCAGCACTTTATTCTTCCCCATATTTTTGATTGGTGCATTATAGTTGGACATAATGGTGAGATTGTTGTTACATATTTGTATATACACACAATGTAACAATGTACTTTGGCCAATATCATTCCCCAGGCCTTAGGACTTCATTCCTTTCATTACTCTGAAGCATCTTTCCTTGTGTGCTGTGACCCCTCCCCCGTCTTTGTGCAGTGAAGTGGTTGCTCACATGGTCCCCTTACACAGATGAAGAAACTAAGGCTCTGGAAAGGGAGAACCATTGATAACACAGAAAACAGCTGAGCTGGGGCTGAAACCCCAGCCCACTGACTTCCAGAGACCACCAGAGAGCAAGTCCAAGTTTCCCAGGCCCTACCCTCTGTGCCAATCCATGATCAAATCCCTTTCCTGCTCCTTTATCTGCTGTCTAGACTGCCTTGGCACTCAGGGAGCCACTCTGTTGCTGTGGAGTCATTGCACCCTATCTGTGTGGCCTTGGGGATTCATTTAACTCTTAGGGCCTGTTCCTCTGTAACAGAGGGATGACTGTCACATCTGCTTCCTGGATCCATCATGAGGATGAAATGAGGGTCCATGTAGAATGCTTGGAACAGCATGTCATGTCCTTACTGCTACCATGCTTTCTGGGATGCTCCGGATCTATGTAGCTGTGAGCCCACTTTCCAGGAGAATGGGATGGTCCTGCCTCTTCTCTCACTAATCTGCCAGGGATGATTCACTCCACTTCATGAACCCAGTGACTCAATAATATGTCTACAGCAAAATACAGCTCAGTCCACCATTACTGAGACCAGAGCGATGAACGAGGCACCCAGAGATCCTCCCTTCAATAGCTTCCATCCTAGTGGAAGACACATTAAATCAATCCACTAAAGTCACTCATCCACTTAGCTATGTGGCTCAGTGGTAGAGTCCTTTCCTCGCATGCACAAGGCCCTGGGTTCAATCCTCAGCCCTGCAAATAAGTAAAGTCACTCAACCATTTTTGCCACAAATATTTGTTAAGGGGCATCTACATGCACCCCCAAGCTAGGCCCTGGGGATAGACATGTTCTTGTTCTTATGAAGCTTCCCTACAGATGGGGAAGAGAATCATCAGTTAGCAAATGACCCTGAAGGATAGCACTGTGGTTCTGTGATAGATAATGAAGACATCTGAGAAAATGGAGGCCAGAGGAAGAGGTACCCAGGAGCAACCAGAAGTGGGAAGAGATGAGACAAGGTGAAGGAACTATCTGGAGGGGAAGGGTCAAGCTGAAGAAGCCTCAGGGAGAAGGTGTCCTGAGAGGTGAAGCTTAGTCTTATATGGGCACCCAGTTTTGGTTCCTTTTCAATAGCTCATCCTGCCTCCCCAGCTGTCACCAGCTTGGGCTGCCACAGTGGCTTTGCTCATGCTGTGCATTGCCTTAAGCCCCCCAAATACACGTACCTGGACTTTACCAAGACAACATCAGAACCCAAAGAGATGGCTGGCATACCTTTTAAAAATTCTTGCATTCAAAATAAAAATCACCACAGTGATACCAATCTTAGAGATCAGGAACAGGTTCTTGTTCCCCGATGTTGAAGATAAAACACTCAAGAAACGCTGCTTAAGCAAGCATAGAGAGCAAGTTTTATTTAAGAAAGAGACAGAGGTAGCAGACTATTCTGGAGAGAAGCGGGCCCCAGAGCTGGGTGCCCGTGGAAGTGGGTGTGTTTTGCTATTTTATAGACCCCAGAAACCCACCCTCTCTTTTCTTCTCCACGTAGGTGCCTAAGGACAGGAAGGAGCAGCACCTAGGGCAATCCTTTGTGTTGGGAAGTGCAATCCCTGATTCTAGATTCCGAGGTGTTAGCTATTTGTAACCCATTGTCCTTTCTTTGATAACCAGCCCTTATCTTCTCAAACCCCATCATTCATTATCTACACTGACTGCCCCTGCCTAAGTTTATTGAGGAATGTGACATATCCTGTCCCCTTGGGCCAGATGGGGCTTTGTCTTTTTGACAAAGAAAGCATGAGCCGGGCGCGGTGGCTCAAGCCTGTAATCCCAGCACTTAGGGAGGCTGAGACAGGAGAATCGCGAGTTCAAAGCCAGCCTCAGCAATGGCGAGGCGCTAAGCAACTCAGTGAGACCCTGTCTCTACATAAAACACAAAATAGGGCTGGGGATGTGGCTCAGTGGTTGAGTCCTGAGTTCAATCCCCAGTACCACAAAAAAAAAAAAAAAAAAAAGAAAGCATGTGGAAAGTCAGTACAGTGGGATCATTTTATAGAATTATTCTCTTAACCTCATGTTCCAACCATTGTCATCAATTTGTCCTCTTATGACAGGAGTCCTTTAAAAATGCTGGATGCTCAAACATATGGTGAAGGTCCTTCCTGCTTTTCCCCTCCGTTTGCCCTTACCATCCCCAGTCTGCCCTAGCCCAGCCCTTCCAACAAGAGACTCTCCACCATATTCTCTAAACTGTTTCTGGGGAGTACTGTGGCTGATAACCATGGACAGCCTTCCTTCCTAGCCAGAGAGGGTCCAATTCCCTTTGGGGTCCTAAACAGCCCCTCACTGCCCTTACACTATCCTTTTTCTCACAGAAACTCAGGTTGAACATCAATCAGAGGCTCTCATCCAAAGAACAAATTTCTAGTACTTGGGAGTCAGCCACTAGGCACTTCCTGGAATGGGTGAGTGGGGGAGAGAGGTGCCCATCCTCTGCCCTGCATCATCCAAAGGCAGCGCAAGAGGGGAGGAGGTGGCTCAGGCCTCTGCTGTGCTCTGACTGCTGAGCCCTAATCAAAGAA
>PVHX01021406.1:0-13097 GCA_004024805.1 Geosciurus inauris
CAGGATGTTAAAACCCAGAGATACTCTACCACTGAACTGTACCCCCAGCTTTTTTTTTTTTTTTTGGTACCGGGGATTGAACTCAGGGGCACTCGACCACTGAGCCACATCCCCAGCCCTATTTTGTGTTTTATGTAGAGACAGGGTCTCACTGAGTTGCTTAGCACCTCGCCGTTGCTGAGGCTGGCTTTGAACTCGCAATCCTCCTGTCTCAGCCTCCCTAAGTGCTGGGATTACAAGCATGTACCACTGAACTCGGCTTACCCCTAGCTCTTTTTATTTGTTATTTTCAGACAGTCTGTATTGCCCAGGTTGGGCTTGAATTACAATCCTCCTGCTTCAGCCTCCTGAGTAACTGGGATTACAGGACTGTGCCGCTGCACCTGACTCTGAATTGGTTCTTTAGAAGTGCTTCCATATTTTTCACCCCTTTAAAAAATATTGCCAAGATAGGAGACAGAAAATGTAGCTAACAACAAACTTAAGACATCATGGGCTTTCGCAATATATATACTATTCAGTAGCAAGACCTATCACTTTTTCTTGTTATTGAGTTTATAAAAATCTAGTGTTGGAGGGAAGTGTTACTTCAAAATTTATTCCTTTAAGACAATGAAAAAAACCAAAGTATGAGGAAGCCAAAATAATCACATTCTCCAGAGCTAGGAGCTGCTATGGAGTAGTGAAAGCTGAGTGATGGCGTAGAGCAAGAGCAGCAAAGCACGTCCTCTGTTTGCCCTTTAGGGCCTCAGATCCTAATGTGGCAGGTTCTGCTGGGATACTGCCTGTGATCTTAGATACTTGGGGCATACTGGTCATTGAGGAATCATTTAAGAGTTTTTTAAAGCCGGGCGCGGTGGCTCAAGCCTGTAATCCCAGCACTTAGGGAGGCTGAGACAGGAGAATCGCGAGTTCAAAGCCAGCCTCAGCAACGGCGAGGTGCTAAGCAACTCAGTGAGACCCTGTCTCTACATAAAACACAAAATAGGGCTGGGGATGTGGCTCAGTGGTCGAGTACCCCTGAGTTCAATCCTCAGTACCAAAAAAAAATAAAAAAATAAAAGAGTTTTTTAAAATACTGAGACTTGAACCCAGGGGTGTTTTACCACTGAGCCGCATCCCTATCCTCACCCTCCTTTAATTTTAAATTTTGAGACAGAGTCTCACTAAGTTGCTGAGGCTGGATTTGAACTCGGTGATCCTGCTACCTCAGCCCCCCAAGTGCTAGGATCACAGGCGTGCGCCACCGCACCTGGCATGAGGTTGGCTCTTGTCACTGCTACACTGTGGGAGGGGGGGTTAAAATTCTCAAAGTGAGTCTGCATCCCTTTTTTTGGTACTGGGGAACTGAACTCGGGCACTGACCCACATCCCCAGCTCTATATTGTAGGGACAGGGTCTCATTTTTTTAGAGACAGGGTCCCTATTTAGGGACAGGGTCTCATTTTTGCTGAAGGTGGCTTTGAACCTGAGATCCTCCTACCTCTGCCTCCGAAGGCCTCTGGGATCACAGGTGTGTGCCACTGCGCCTGGCTTGCACCCCATTCTTATTAAGTCAGAGTCTTTAGGGGATGGAACCAGATAAGTTTTTTCGGATTTTTTTTTTTATTAGGTATTAAACCAAGAGTGCTTAACTTCTGAACCACTTTCTCGTTCCACCTCTTTTTTTCTTCTGGTACTGGAGATTTAACCCAGGGGCACTCAACCACTGAGCCATATCCCCACTTTTGTATTTTGATACAGGATCTCAACAAGTTGCTGAGGTTGGCTTTGAGCATGTGATTCTCCTGCCTTAGCCTCCCGAGCCATTGGGCTTACAGGTGTGCACCACCAAGTCCAGCCCCGTAACATATTCACCCCCAGTGTGCTATCAAAGCTGAGACTTCCTGTTCTGTGGCTTCTGCTGATAAGTGTTTAAATATTGAACTCAGGCAGTTTATGAAACAATCAGCGTGGCTATTTTCTCCTTGGGGCCGTTGGGGAGGAAGTGTAAATAGAACATATTTTTCAATACCTCTTTCTGGTCAGGTAACCATTGAGTTTTGTATGTTCTTTTAGAAAATATTGACTACCTATAGGGATACATTCTTATGTATATATATCTATATATATATATTCAGTTTGTATTGTTACATGTATTTGTAACTCCAAATTCTCACAAAGCTATTATAAGATGCATCTGGTAACATTTCTGCATCATTCTTTGAAAAAGTCTCGGAAACATTCTGTGATATGAACATGATCCTAATGTTCATTTGGTTTTTTTTGTTTGTTTTTTTTTTTTTTTGGTACTGGAGATTGAACTCAGAGGCACTCAACCACTGAGCCACATCCCCAGCCCTATTTTGTGTTTTATGTAGAGACAGGGTCTCACTGTGTTGCTTAGCACCTCGCCGTTGCTGAGGCTGGCTTTGAACTCGTGATTCTCCTGTCTCAGCCTCCCAAAGTGCTGGGATTACAGGCTTGCACCACCATGCCCGGCTGTTATTTGCTTTGATTTTACAAAAAATACTGAGAAAACTAAATACATACCACAAGCACTTTTGCAAATATATCCAGAGAAAAATTTTTGCAGTGAGTACTGAATAAGATCAAAGAGTGTATGCTGTGTATGTTTTGGTCTTACCCAAAAATGACTGCAGGAATTTCTTCACTGAGTGATGATGTGTGAGTGTTTTGTCCTTAGCTTCTCTACATCAGACTTAATTTTGCTAATCTATGAAAAATGGTGACTTACATTTAGTCATTTTAATGTCTTGTACACTGTTGTATTCTTTGCCTACCTTTTTCTACTGAGGTTTTGGTCTTCTGACAACGACCTGTTTTAGAAAATCTGAAGTACTTTAAATGTTATTTGGCCCAGCAGATTGGGAGGCTTAGGCAGGAGGATCGCAAATTCTAAGCCAGCCTTAGTAACAGCAAGGCACTAAGCAACTCAGTGAGACTGTTTCTAAATAAAATACAAAGTAGGGCTGGGGATGTGGCTCAGTGGCCTCTGAGTTCAATCCCAGGTACCCTTTCCAAAAAAGTTATATCGTACAAAAATGAAGACTCCCTGGAATGCAGTGTGCCCCAGTGGATTCATGTCTATTTTGGATATCTGGCCACAGCTCAGAAAAGGAATGCCATTTATGTCTGGTTGGTATAAAGGGCAAAATAAATACATATTGCTTTTCAGAATTAAAATTCTCCACAAATTCAATTTTCACATACTGATCTGTGGAAGAAAGTCAAGACCAAAGGAGACGGAGCCTTGGTGAAGCCAAGCCCTTTAAATGCAAGTGGACTTTGAAGTGCGCAGGGTCAGCAGAGCCTGAGTGGGAATTGCAGCTTAACTTCCTGCACACATTCTAGCAAGGTTTTATCAGCTACAAGTGTAACCTCAAGAATCTGGGTGTCGTTCTGCAGGAGTTAAGAGGACCTTTTAGAGCAATGAAGAATTTCTTGCAAAATGGGACTCAGAATCTAGTTTTCAAGATACAGAATAAACATGTCAAAGGACTTTCATCCCATCCTGGCTAACGTTAGGTTATAGTGTCTTCCATATGTAAATATCCATGATTTGGATCTTCATAGTTAAATGCAATGGTACTTTATAATCACAGTACTCGAGTCAATAATCTTCCTAATCTCCCATGCAAGTTGTGGCCTCTGCTTTCTACTGTGGCAGAGCATTTGCCTAGTGAGCTCAAGGCTAAATTAATTTGGATTTATTCTTCTATTTTTCTATACAGGCGACAGCCCCTGTTTTTGTGAGTCCTTTTCCACTCCTTGGGTATACAGCCTTCACACTGTGATGTAGGTAGTTGAGATACTGCACGGCATGGTTCCCTGTAAGAGGAAGCATATCAGTCCTTCAGAAGTGTTTATAAAGTGCTGGGACTTCCAGTTGTGTGAGCTGTCTAAGCACCTGGCAGCAGAAGTGACGCAGGCACATTCAGTCCCTCTTTTCCAATGTTAGAAATACAGAGGTCTTGCTAGGTGCAGTGGTGTACATGCCTGTAATCCCGGTGACCCGGGAGACTGAGGCGGAAGGATTCCGAGTTCAAAGCCAGCCTCAGCGACTTATCAAGGCCTTGTCTCGAAATCAAAAAGAAGGGCTGGGGATGTGGCTCAGTGTTTGAGTACCCCTGAGTTCAATCCCCAGTACCAAAAAATAAAATAAAAAAAAAATAGCCAGATTACCTAAATCATGCAGTCATTCCCAATCCAAGATCTCTAAATCCTAGGCCCCAAGAGGACATCTACGAGCCACACATTCAGATTATATGATCCTAGCTTCCCATTGAAAACAGTCTCCAAGGAGCGTTCCGACATTCTCAACAAGAGACACTTGTTTGTGGGCAGTTTCTATATTTTCATAAAACTCACTGTCCATTTTTAAAATTGTGCTGGGGATTAAACCCTTGTATATGCTAGGCAAGCCTCTCCCACAAAGTTACATCTATAACCCTCCAAAGCTATTCTTTTTATTTTTGTTTTTTATTTTTTATTTATTTTTTTATTTTTATTTTTATTTTTTTATTTTTCATTTTATTTTGATTATGTATTACATAACATACTGCATGCTATATAATATGTCAAATAACCTCCTAGTAGGGGTAGATGACCATACTGAGTTTTTTCCATCAATCTGGAAAATGCTTCCTTAATCAATGTCTTCCAAACCCTTTGATTCATAATAACGATTAACTCCAGATATGCGTCTATCTCTTTCCATCAAACTCCACTGATAGCGAGAATGGGCGACCCTTTTTTCCTTGCCCCCGTTGGTGAACCTGTGGATGTAGACAGTGGCCAAACCCGGGACAAGCAAACACACGCCCATTACACCGAGTCCTGGAAGAATTTCGAAGCACATTTCGGCACGGTTATCTAAACCAAATTCCTAGCCTTTAGGCTCCTCAGAGGTGACCGGTTTCGGCTCCTTTCCCAGTAAGCCCCCCTTTGTTTTTTATTTTTGAGGCATTAGGGATTGAACCCGGTAGTGCTCTTCCAAGGCGCTACATTCACAGACCTTTTTTTTTGTACCAGGGATGGAACTCGGGTACTCGACCACTGAGCCACCTCCCCAGCCCTATTTTGTGTTTTATGTAGAGACAGGGTCTCACTGAGTTGCTTAGTGCCTCGCCCTTGCTGAGGCTGGCTTTGAACTCCCGATTCTCCTGTCTCAGCCTCCCAAAGTGCTGGGATTACAGGCGTGAGCCACCGCGCCGGCTGCTGTGCGTTTTTGTTATCAAGCGAAAGCAAGGCGTCCATGGCATTTGTTTCCTGATCGTCTAGAAAGCTCAGGGGTGGGTTAAGTCTCATTTGGAAATTTATCCCACTTAAAAAAAAAGGCTTGCTGTATCTGTCTTTGCCTACTGATTGGTTTACAACTTCAAAAAATGTTAAATTATGGTTATTTTGTTTGTGTGTGTAGCATTGGTGATTGAACCCAGGGATACTCTACCACTGAGCTATATATCCCCAGTATTTCTTTTCTTATTTTCCTTCCTTCCTTCTTCCTTCCTTCCTTCTTCCTTCCTTCCTTCCTTTCCTTCCATTCCTTCTCTTTTTTTGTACCAGCAATTGAATCCAGGGGCACTTAACTACTGAGCCACATCCCCAGCCCTTTTTTATTTTTTATTTAGAGACAGGGTCTCACTGTCTCTAAATGATAGCTTAGGGCCTTGCTAAATTGCTGTGGCTGGCTTTGAACTTGCGATCCTCCTGCCTCAGCCTTCAGAGCCTCTGTGCACCACCGTGCCAGGCCTCACTGTACCTTTTTTTTTTTTTTTTTTTAATTATTTTTTAGGTGTAGGTGGACACAATATCTTTATTTTTTTGTGTGGTGCTGAGGATTGAACCAGGTGCCTCATGCGTGCTAGGCGAGCACTCTACCATGAGCCACAACTCCAGCCCCTCACTTTACCTTTTAATTGTAATTGTTTATGTGCATTGCTCCTGGAAGAAGGAGTCTCTATTTTATTGTTATTTGAAACTCCAGTAACCAGGATGGCCCCTTTTAGGGGTGACAACTCTCAACTACTGGTGAACACATTTCGATGTGTTGGGGAGGTCTCAAGAATTGTTTCCTCACCCGACCTATCTTTTCTGAGACTGTAAATATACCAAGGGTGAGTTTGAGATTTACTCACCACTGAGGATCCAGTGCCAGCATAGGGTCTAGCATATAGAAGATGCTCAGCACATGTGTTGCTGCAAGAATGAACCAAGCGGCTGAACGCAGTGGCGCAGCCTATAATCCCAGCTGCTCGGGAGGCTGAGACTCGAGGATTGCGAGTTCAAAGCCAGCCTCAGAGCCGGGCATGGTGGCGCACGCCTGTAATCCCTGCACTTAGGGAGGCTGAGACAGGGGGATCGCGAGTTCAAAGGCAGCCTTAGCAACGGCGAGGCGCTAAGCAACTTAGTGAGACCCTGTCTCTAAATAAAACACAAAACAGGACTGGGGATGTGGTTCAGTGGTCGAGTACCCCTGAGTTCAATCCTCAGTACCAAAAAAAAAAAAACAACCCAAAAAACCCCCACCAAAGCCAGCCTCAGCAAAAGCGAGTCGCTAAGCAACTCGATGAGACTCTGAGCTAAGCAACTGGATGAGACCCTGAGTTCAATCCCTGGTACCTCCCCCTCCAAAACAACTCGAACCAAGGGAGTAAGTGATAGAACGAAGGAATCGATGGTCTCATCCATTCTTTGGTCCCTGCGAGCGTCTGCAGGAGGAGCCCTCGTTCGGACCCGCAGGCCGGCGGTGGACCAGCCTTGGTGCCCGGGGCGGGGCATCCAGGAGCCCCGCCCACCACAAGGTGAGGCCCCCCCAAGCCCCGCCCGCCGGTAGGCGGAGCCTGCGGCGCGCGGGAAGCGGCGCGAGCGGCGGCGGGAGCTGGTGGTGCCGCTGGCGGGACTCGTCCCTGCAGGTACGGCTTCCTGGGGTTGAGCCCGTAGCGGCGCGGGTCTTCTGGTCCCGCCGCGCCGGGGTGAGAGGGGCGCGCTGAGGACCCGCGGGCGGGCGGACTGCTGGGGCCGGGATGGCTCTGGAGCGGCGCTCGTGCGGGCGGCCGGCCCCGCGCGGCCTCGTCCCGCCAGGCCCGGGCGGGCTCCCGCTGCCCAGCGCCCAGGGCCTGAGGGAGGGTCTTCCGGACTCCGCAGCCTGTCCCTTCGCCGGTGAGGCCCTGCCCCGCGAGCTCCCTGCGCCCCCCACCCCCGTCTTCCGGGAGGTGCTCTCCCGGGTCGGCCTCCGCGGTAGACCCTGCCCTGGGCCCTGGGCACGCCGCGTCCTCCCTAAGCGGGTGTGTCCTGCAGCCGGCCAGAGCCCCTGGGCCGCTCTACCTGGGCGTTTCATCGTGCTTTTCCGGCTGTAGCTGGAGAATCATAAACTTCTGGAAGCTACAGCTCAAGGAAGCATGTTAGGTGGAGCTTGCAGGTATGAACGTCAGATGGTAACGTCAACATCCTTCCCCAACATCCTTTCCCGGTGCAGCGTGCATTTTAAATGGTTAGCAGGATTCCTGGCCTAATTCTGTTATTTAATTCATTGCCAGCGTTTTTTCAGCTTTCCTCTGCATTTAGAAAAAGGACACAGCCCGAGGAACGTTTTGCTCCATCAATACTCAGGAGGATGAAAGTCATCACATGTGAAATAGCCTGGCACAACAAGGAGCCAGTGTACAGCCTGGACTTCCAGCATGCCACGACTGGGAGGATCCACAGACTGGCATCTGCAGGGGTGGACACCGCTGTCAGGGTAAATGGGGGCAGAGACAGGGAGACATGGGGGAAGCCCCACTTGGAGCCACCGTTTTTATTCTTTTATTTAAAATTTATGGCTACCTCCTCAAATTGCTCAGTCAGGTAGCCCAGAATGCTAAATTCTTAGAACCTGAAATGAACAATGAAAGTAAAAGAGTAGTTTTTGCTTTTGTTTCTTTGTCTAACTTGGAATGAAACCCAGGGCCTCCTGCATACTAGGCAAGCACTGTATCACTGAATTACATTCCCAGCCCTTTTATTTATCTTGCTAAGTTTTCCAGGCTGACATTGAACTTGCAACCCTCCTTCCTCAGCCTCTTGAGTAGCCAGGTACAGGTGTGCACTATCATCACCAGGGAGAGTAGCTTTCTTATTTGAGTAATAGTGTCTACATTGTTGCAACTGGATGCTTATTACGTTAGAATCCTGAGCTGGGTTCCTTTGGGGTGACAGTTTGCTCTAGAAAGCTGTGGGAGAGAGGACAGTAGGCGTGGAACTGTTCATGGTTTGGTAGGAGAGATTCCTTCATTTTACATTTCAAAAGGAAAATTAAATTTCCTTGCTGAAAATAAGCATAGAAATGTTTTAGTACAAGCAAGGTAGTGAATGCTCATTCTTTGTTTTTTTTAAGTGAATGTTTTGGTATCAACAGATCTGGAAGGTAGAAAAAGGACCAGATGGAAAAGCCATTGTGGAATTTTTGTCCAATCTCGCTCGTCATACCAAAGCTGTCAATGTTGTGCGTTTTTCTCCAACTGGGGAAATTTTAGCATCAGGAGGAGATGGTGAGTATTGTACTTTAAAAATCCTTTGAGATTTACATGGTACCTACTTGTCTCATGTTAGTTAGTGACATTTGGGCTAAATATCCTTTTTATTTCAGGTATCACTGATCTTCTCAATCTGACATTTAGATAGTTCAGTAAAATACTGCTTGGGCAAGAGTGTCAGAGTGAAGGGATGGAGGATAACAACGTTAAGCTTAGAAGACCTGCTTGAAAACAGCTCCTTTTCCACTTGCTTCGTCGAGGCTGGTTGGAGTCAAGCAGGAAAGGTGCTTGTCTTTTGTCAGAATTACAACAGTTCTGGCCCTGTTTGGTTGTTAGTTTAATATCCGTGGTGATTGGAGTTAGCTCCATGACTCTAATTAATTGACTTCAGGAGTTACTTTAATGAATGGCCTTGTAACTTGTCATTGTTTGCAAGAGTAGATAAATTAAGATTTTCTGTCTGTGCTTAAAACTATATAGAAAAGTAAACCTTTTTACCATACCTTCAAGTAGTCTAGAAAATGTATAAAATAAAACAAATGTGTTTATTTGGAAAGGGAAATGTTTGAGTTCAGTGCTATGAGGCCCAGAGTGTGGCATATATGTGTGGTTTGTGTGTGTGTGTTTATAGGGAAAGATAGAGGATGGAAGACTACTAGGGAGGCCAAAGGCTGTCTCCTATGAGGTTGCACAGGACAGATCTGGTTTTGCAAAGAACCAGAAAAGTGTTATTCTTCAGTATATGTAGAATATCCATCTTTCAGAGCCAATTTCATCTCAGCCAGATTCCCAGACTAATGCGTACAACCAGAGTTCCAGTTAAGTTTGACTGGGACACATGTGTCCATACATTTTGCCCATCTATTTACATTTCTGCTGCGAACATTTCTAAACAGGAAGCCTTGTCATTGTCAGAAGGTTATATGTTAAGTGTAGAGTCAAAATATGACAAGTCATTAGACAAAAGACATAGCTAGCATCAGGTTAATCTAAGGTGTCTAGTACATCCATAATGAATTAATTGTCTTCATTTAAATAGATCATCCCACGTGCCAGGCATCATGTTGTAAATGCTTTATGTATATTAACTCATGTAACCCTCATAACAGCCCAGTGAGGGAGGTATATATTATTATCCTCATTTTATATTGAGGAAACTGAGGCATTAAGATGTTCAGTGACTTAGCCAGGCACAGTGGCACATGCCTGTAATCCCAGCGGCTCGGGAGGCTGAGGCAGGTGGATCGTGAATTCAAAGCCAGCCTCAGCAAAAGCAAGGCGCTAAGCAACTCAGTGAGACTCTGTCTCTAAATAAAATACAAAATAGGGCTGGGGATGTGGCTCAGTGGTCAAGTGCCCCTGAGTTCAATCCCTGGTACCTCCCCCCCAAAAAGATGTTCAGTGACTTCCTGAAAGTTACAAAGGAATAATTTGTAAACTTTTGCATTAGTCAATCTTTCTGTCCCCCCCGCCCCCCCCAAATCAACTACATGTAGTTTGTGTCTGAATTGGTTAAGGCAGTGGTGTTTTGCTGACCATGCGCATCCTTCTTTAAGGTGACTTTATATAGCTCTGGTCTGAGGTTGATTTTTTGGAATGTTAGTTTAGAAGGCGAACCTATTCTTCCTGTCCAGGTTCTTAACAAAAGTAAATCATCATGGCCACAGTGTCCATTGAACAGAACAAATATTGTTTAATGCCCTAAAATCCAGAAATGAAGGCGTGTGCAGTGAAGCATGGCTTATCTTAATTGCATCACTCCACAGATGCTGTCATTCTGTTGTGGAAGGTGAATGATAACAAGGAGCCAGAGCAGATTGCTTTTCAGGATGAGGACGAGGCTCAGCTGAATAAGGAGAACTGGACTGTTGTAAAAACCCTGAGGTGACCTGAGGAGGGACCGTGGGAGTGATTTGTCTTTATCACCTGAACACATTAAATGGAACATGCCTTTTGACCTTTATATCTAACTTAAAATCTTACTTATACGAAAGAGTCATAAGACAATAAGAGATAAAAACATGGGGCTGGGGTTGTGGCTCACTAGTAGAGTGTTTGCCTAGCATGTGTGAAACACTGGGTTTGATCCTCAGCACCACATAAAAATAAATAAATAAAATAAAGGTATTATGTCCATCTGCAACTAAAAAAATATTTTTTAAAAAAGGTAAAAACATGGGGCTGGGATTATGGCGCAGTGGTAGTGTGCTCACCTAGCATGCATAAGGCACTGGGTTCAATCCTCAGCACCACATAAAAATAAAATAAAGATATTCTGTCACCTACAACTAAAAAATAAACATTTGAAAAAAAAAAAAGGTAAAAACATGATTAAAAAGGATTTTCTTCTACAAAGTTTTTCTTAGTAGAAAGTAATCAATATTTAATATCCAAATATCTTCAAAAGCAGATGTTTATGGCTAGGGCTAATACAGTTCTTTTGGAAATTTCTAGAATCTCATTCTAATGCATGGTTCCAGAGTTTATGTTTATAATTTTAACAACCTTTTCCTTTTTTGAGATAGTAACTTTTATTCCCTCTTTGTCTTGTTTGGATTCTAGGGGCCACTTAGAAGATGTATATGATATTTGCTGGGCAACTGATGGGAATTTAATGGCTTCTGCCTCTGTGGATAACACAGCCATCATATGGGATGTCAGTAAAGGTAAGAGATGATTTTGTTGTTAGTAGGGGATGGAATATTCTAAGTATATAAAATGTCTAGCCTGCTTTATCTTTAAAAGCCATAAGAAAATTTCTTGGTGGTTGCCCTGACAGAAGACAGACTGGTCCCGTGTGCCATGGGTCCAACTCAGTTTTTAGGGCCCAGATCAGAGTGTAGGAGGTTTAGCAGTGGTGTGGCGAGTTACTGGTGCCTGTGAGAGGGAAATCCCACATGCCTGGGAGGCAGACATGAGTGGGCAGGCACCACGCTTAGGACTTGGGAAGATTAAAAGTAATTTGTAACTAATGTGGCATTGCATGCTGGTTGATGGGGTAGGTGTGATAAGAAATCAGGGAAAGCTGAGGACATTCCACTGCCTTTAAGGCACTTGTTCTCTGTTCTGGGAGATGGGAGCCATGTGAGAAGTTGCAGTGGTATATAAGTAGCAGTGAGTTCCCAAGCCAGTAGTAGCTATTCCCAGTCGTCTTTATCCCCTGCAGTCCTTTATTCACACCTTTTGTTCTCACCCAAACCCTTCCTGTACTGTTTTCTAATGTGCAGGCCACTCGCTTTCCCATAACCCAGGTGCCTGGCTGGGGAGTCAGGAGTGGAGTTGGCACTGGCCATTGCTGTCTACTACATCAGTTTAAATCCATCTGTTCTAAAAATCTTTGTTCCATCCATCCGTCTGGGCCATCCTCTTTCCTGACTATGTCATCCTCTCACTAGTCAGTACCCAGTATTCTGGCACAATGAAGGACCAGTGTCACTGTCTTCTGTCCTCTACATATCTGGCCATTGCCTTCAGTGATTTCAGTTCTGTGAGACCAATGCATCTAGTACCCCCTTGAGCCAGTTACAATGACCTTGAACATTGTGTGTGGCCACTGCTGTAGCTGCTGGCAGCAGTGGGTCTGAAATGGCTGCGGTGGCAGACAGATACACAGAATGGCACAGTGTCAGGATAGGTGCTCTGAAGGGCATCTGGGGGAGCTGCTGTGAGTGTTGGGCCCTTGACTGAAGCAGAGAGCAAGTTGTGTGCCTTATTTAGGGGAAGAGCTCTGCACCTGTGGGAGCCGTAAGAATAGGCTAGGGGGTTAGGGTCCGTCCCGAACCAACAGGTCGAAGAGGTACCCCCACATTCACCTAGCAGTGGAAGCCGGGAAGAGTTGGAGCCGACTGGCTCCAGCCCTCTGCCGTAGGACAATCAGACGCCAGGGAGTCAAGTCAAAGCAAGTACTCGTTTAGTTGCGGAACAAGCTTCAACTTACAGGGCTGTTTGGCCAATCAGAGACAATGCATGTAGCCAGCAGCTGTCCCCGTGGCGAGGCACACAAGCTCCCTGAATTGTGTTCATGAGCCGATCATGTTCGAGGAACCAACAGTAAAGCAATCACATCGTCCCTCCTTCCTCCGTGCCTTTCCTGTTTACACACAATGGCTAGTTGTCATCTTAAGGGCGTAGCATGGAGCTAGCTCCCCAAAGTGTGGCAGGAGTCACCAAGGAACAGGTGGAGTAAATGAGGAAGGAGGGACCGACCAGGGTTGGAGAGGTGAGGGGCTGGTCATATGAGGTTGTGGGAAGGATTTTAGATTTATCCTAAATATGTTGGGATGCTGCTGAGGTTTTGGGGTTTTTTTGGTACCGGGGATTGAACTCAGGGGCCCTTGACCACTGAGCTACATCCCCAGCCCTGTTTTGTGTTTTATGTAGAGGCAGGGTCTCACTGAGTTGCTTTCTACCTCAATGTTGCTGAGGCTGGCTTTGAACTTGCGATTCTCCTGTCTCAGCCTCCCAAAGTGCTGGGATTACAGGTGTGTGCCACTACGCTTGCCTGCTTTGTTCTTTTCTTAAGAACGATCAAGGTCTTTGAATGATGACTCAGATGTTAGTATTTCTTCACTACTGTTT
>PVHX01021406.1:13197-29943 GCA_004024805.1 Geosciurus inauris
TTTTGTACTGGGGATTGAACTCAGGGGCACTCGACCACTGAGCCACATCCCCAGCCCGATTTTGTGTTTTATGTAGAGACAGGGTCTCACTGAGTTGCTTAGCGCCTTGCCATTGCTGAGGCTGGCTTTGAACTCGCGATCCTCCTGTCTCAGCCTCCCTAAGTGCTGGGATTACAGGCTTGAGCCACCGCGCCCGGCTCTTCACTACTGTTACGAGTGAAGTATAACAGTCTGGCAAGCCTGTAAGTCAGGGGGATAGTTACATTTTCTGGAGGGCAGAGAGGGAGCCTCATTTTGTTTACCAGTTAGCAAAACGAGTATGACGTTAAATTAATGGGATTTCAAGCTGATGTGTGTTGCAGAAGAATCCGGCTGTAGATGAATGCAGCGTCCTTGTGCGTTGTGTCCAGGGCGGTAGGCTGTGTGTGAAGCTGGCAGAAGCCTTTTGTGTTGAGCACCAAGTCAGTCTGGTTAAGGCTGATGACAGGAGACGAGGGCACTGGGTAGGACACTGTAAAACTGATCCAGGGAACCCCATTGATTAGTTGGTTGCAGTCATACCATGGTTAAGGATTATGGCATTAGATGAATGTCATCAGACAATACTTAAAATGTAAGAAATGAACAGATAAAAAATTGGCTGATGAAAAAAATAGTAAGTTTCCATGACTCCTTTTCTTTTTATCCAGAGAATCTCTGTGTTCTGCTGGTTTTATTTCCTGAGTGTCTTCCCCAAAGTCTCTTCGCCATCCCTATTAACATTGCTCCAGTTTAGGCCCTTCTTGGCTGGTCTATATCAGCTCCTAACTAGTGACCATTGTTGTCAACTCTTCTGAGCCTCGGTTTCATCTTTAAAACGTGGTCACTTCCCAGTTGAGTGTTCCTGGCCCACACCTTGATACCCAGGGCCTGTTCCTCACCTGCAGGGTGTCTGGATTATATCTCCCTGCTCGTGATTTGGCCCTCTACCTTACCCGCTAGCAGTTCTCAGTTACTTGTCACTGCACTGTCTATGCTGAGCTCAGCTGTCATAGAGTATCTTCTCCCTGTCCCCGTCCATTTCCCCCTTCATCCTGCTGGTTGTGGAGACATCAGGTCTCTGACGCTCACACCTGCTTCTCTGATCCGGATGGTGGTGTACTGCCTGTAGCTACCCTGGCCTTCTATTATTCTGTGAGCCTGAGGTTGGGCCTGTGTGGAGTTGGCTCTGGATCCTCAGCCGTCACAGGTTTGGAACAGAGCCTGTCCCTTGCTGCCTGCTGAATGATGCAGTGGAATAAAGTGAACAATATGTAAATCACAGTTTGTACAATTTGTTCCTAAGTGGGTTTTGGTAATGTTGTTGCTTATTTTGTAGGACAAAAGATTTCAATTTTTAATGAACATAAAAGTTATGTACAAGGAGTAACCTGGGATCCTTTGGGTCAATATGTTGCTACTCTGAGCTGTGACAGGTATGTTAGTATTTGGCAAGTTATCTTTGTATTGTTTGGTATTTTCTGCAGAGGTGTTTTTATTTTTTATATTGTTTGGTACTGGGAATTGAACTTGGGTACTTAACCACTGAGCTACATCCCCAGCCCTATTTTGTATTTTATTTAAAGACAGGATCTCACTGAGTTGCTTAGCACTTCACCATTTCTGAGGCTGCGTTTGAACTAGCGATCCTCCTGTCTTAGCCTCCCCAGCCGCTGGGATTACAGGGCACTGTACCCGGCCCAGAGATGTTTTTGTTACAACCAAGATCGATCATAGTCTATCTCTGATTTTTTTTGTTCTTGTTTTCAAACTCTTTTTTTTTTAAATATTTTTTTAGCTGTAGATGGACATAATGTCTTTATTTTATTGCTTTGTATGTGGTGCTGAGGATCGAACCCAGGGCCTCACGCATGCGAGGCAAGCGCTCTACCGCTGAGCTACAATCCCAGCCCGTTTTCAAACTCTTATAATAAGTGGAAACTGATTAGGGCAGGTACCTTACACAGAGTTAGTACTTAGTTAATCTTTAGTGAATAGGTGAATAAGTGTAGGAAGAGCTGTTACATTTGATTTCATAAGAGAATTAAAAAGTCTTTTATGGGCTGGGTGGAGTGGCTCATACCTGTAATCCCAGTAGCTTGGGAGGCTGAGGCAGGAGGATTGCAAGTTCAAAGCCAGCCTGAGCAACAGTGAGGCACTAAGCAACTCAGTGAGACCCTGTCTCTAAATAATATACAAAAAAGGTTTGGGGATGTGGCTTAGTGGTTGAGTGCCCCTGAGTTCAGTTGCCGGTACCAAAAAAAAGTCTTATGCATATGACTTAAACAAGAAAAGCTAGTAGAAGTGTTGTGTTGGAGTATTCATTTCTTTCTCTCACTCTCTCTTTTATTTTTTTGCGGTGCTGGAGATTAGATCTGGGGTCTCATGCATGTTAGGCCAGCGCTCTACCACTAAGCCACATCCCTAACTCCTGTGTTTGACTTTTTGATGAGAGTTACTGGTATAATGACTTTAATGACTCCATTTAAATTTAATAGAAATTAAATATTTTTATCCTTCCTGAAAAGAAACCTTGTTGCTGTGTTTATTGGTATATTTGCGTTTATTATTTATTTATTTATTTATTGGAACTGTGGATTGAACTCAAGGGTGCTTGATCACTGAGCCACATCCCCAGCCCTATTTTTTTGTGTTTTATGTAGAGACAGGGTCTCACTGAGTTGCTTAGCCCTTTGCCATTGCTGAGGCTGACTTTGAACTCAGGATTCTCCTGTCTCAGCCTCCCTAAGTGCTGGGATTACAGGCATGCGCCACCGCGCCCAGCTGTGTATTTGCATTTAATTATGTTCTTGGAACAAAGAGTTAAAAAAAGATCAGGCTTCCAGGTGTATTTTTTAACCCATTAAGTCCCAAGTTTTTAATTCTGTGAATATTTTAATGAAATTGATACAAGTACATTAAAACAGATTGGAAATCATAATCTAGAGCTTGTATATTATGTAAATTATTATTTAGTAATATTATAATTAATACAATTATATTCTTCTTATTATAATATAATTATATATACTATATTTAAGCTTTAATACGTGTTCCACATCTGGGAACATAAAACAAAATAGGTTAACACAATAGTCCTTTTGAATATTCATCTGACTACTTTTAACTAAAAAATTGAATTTAATATAACCCTGGCATCAAAGCAACACGTAGGAGTTAGTGTTATTTTTCATAGAACCTCCTGTTGTATTCTGGATGCTATTTATTTTATGATATTTGTGTTTTGTTCATGCAATCAGGAGTAACCAGTTTGATTGGTTAGTAAGAACAATATGATTTAACAACCAGATTTACCTGCTAGAGTTTTCCTTAGTGTTCTAAATCTCCGACAGTGAGCCTCTTAAACACAAAACAAACTTCATTATAGTTGTACAGATTGCCGTTGGGATAAATGTCTAAGACCTAAAAAACATGACTGGGCCTGAAGTATGTCTCACTTGAGAAACTGAAACATGCACTGAAAATAAGATTGTGACATTTTTACCACTGCCGTGTCCTTAAGGTGGTTAATATTTGCTTCTGTCATAATGCTTCCAGTAAGTCTAAATGTCAGTGGTACTGGTCTGCAGACTCAGAGTCATCGGGGAGTCATAGATTTCTTCTGTATGGACCATAATTCATTTGCTACAGGAGGAAAATCTATTCTTTCTCCAGGGTATTGCGGGTGTACAGCACACAAAAGAAGCGTGTGGCTTTTAATGTTTCGAAGATGCTGTCTGGAATTGGAGCCGAAGGAGAGGTATGAAATATTATGACATCCTTTCAGAAGTATGTTAATTGAGACTTAGGAAGTCAGGAGCTCCTCTCACACCCTTGTAGCCAAATCACTGGCCTCAGAATTGGACACCTGCACTAACTATACCATAAGGCTTCCTCTTGGAAGGGAGCTGGTCTGTATGGAAATGGGGACATCTGAGGACAGGGGAGAGCAGGTGGTAGATGATCATGGTTCACAACCTGGCCTGTGGAATCAACCAGGAGGCATTAAAAGTGAGAGTTCTCTTGGCTTGAGGTAGCAGGCCTCCATGATTCTCAGGTCTAGCCAGGCTGTATCACTGCTGATCTGGGAAGATCCCTGTACTGGGCGGTAGAGGACAAGTTGGGTGTGGTGGTGCATGCCTGTAATTCCTGAGGCTGAGGCAGGAGGATCACAAATTCAAGACCAGTCTAAACAACTTAGACCTTATCTCAAAATTTAAAGCATCCCTGGGCTCAGTCCTAAGTGCAAAAAAAAAAAAGGCCAATACTACCTGTTTTAAAAAAAAAAAAAAAAAGAGCCAGTTATGGTGGTGCACACCTGTAATCCTGAGGTAGGACTGCAAGTTTGAGGCCAGTCTTAGCAACTTGATGAGGCCCTAAGCAACTTATCAAGTCCCTCTTTCAAAAATTAGAAAGGGCTAGGGATGTAGTTCAGTGGTAAAGCACCCCTGAGTTCAGTCTCCAGTACCAAAAAAAAAAGGCAAGTAGGTTGAATGTTGCCTCTGGTAGCACCACAGCACCACCTTGCAGGTCAACGGAGAGCTCTGACAGCCAGCATAAACCACAGGGATGGTAGGTAGGAGTAGGAAGGATCTGGAAGAACTACAAGTAGGACTCTCTTCCTAGAGCAATCAAGACTTTCAAGGCAGACACTTAGGTGAGGAAGAGCAAGTCAGTACTTGAAGCAGCAAGGGGACTTGGTGCAAACTCAGCCCGAGGGGCCAGGGGCAGGCCCTGTGGGGTGTGAGCTGACTAGCACTGAGAGATCACGTCTATAAAGGAAGGGTAGTAATGCCTGCTTCCTTACAGTCTTGAGAATGGAGTACTAACTGTTTGTAAGGTGTCAATAAATGGTGTCAGAGACTGTCCCATGCAGATGTTGAAGAAATGTAAAAATCAGATAAAGAGCAAAGGTCTCCTGGTTGGCTTCCTGCTTCTCTTCAGTCTCACTCCCCAGACGAACCACTGTGGTGGGGTGGGGTGTTTTTACAGAGTTTTAAAAAATGATTATACAAACACCCATATATATACATAGATGCACATATACAGGCTTCCTTAACAAAAAGGAGTGTTTGCTTCTCGTGATTATTTGATCTGTAATGTTTCAATTTCATTTTTTATTACATCGTTAATAAATGGTAAGCCTTTATTGTGTAAATCTTTATTTGAAGATTTGGAATAGGGGCTGAGGATATGGCTCAGTTGGTACATGCTTGCCTCACATGCACAAGGCCCTGGGTTCCATCCCCAGCACCACACACACACACAAGCACACACACAAATTTGGGATAATGTTTAAACTTTTTCTGCTGTAGGCGAGAAGTTACCGGATGTTCCATGATGACAGCATGAAGTCCTTCTTCCGTAGACTAAGTTTTACTCCTGATGGATCTTTGCTCCTCACCCCAGGTATGTTTGACAGCATTCGATATAAGGGTGTGATGGCAGAATGGAGGTGTGTGTGCTGCCGTTCTGTAATTTTTTTCAGCTCTGTGAAGTTTGATCAGAGCATTGGTCCCCAACTTGTCTGTACATTGAAACCTCCAGGGGAGCTTCATAAAGATAGTGCTGTGTCCCACTCTAGCGATGGGAGTTGATTGGGTGGGGTGGTTACCTGGCTTTTGGAATTTTAAAAATATTTCCAAGTGATTCTGATATTCAGGTAAGTTTGGGAATGATGAAACTAGAGAAATAAACTGTTTATTTTAGATAAATTTTACAGTAAAAAAACTACCAATAAAGTATTTTTTTGTTGTTGTTACCGGGGGCTTGAACCCTGGGGCACTCAACCACTGAGCCACATTTGCAGCCCTGTTTTGTATTTTGTTTAAAGACGGAGTCTCACTGAGTTGCTTAGCGCCTTGCTGTTGCTGAGGCTGCCTTTGAACTCATGATCCTTCTGTCTCAGCCTCCCCAGATGCTGGGATTATGGCATGCATCTCCATGCCCGGCTACCAGTAAAACCTTTTAATGAATGATTTTTTATTAGACATATATGTGGAAGTCATAGTTCTAAAGCCAAAGATAAAGTGCCTATTATTTTTATTCTGCTCAGGAATGAAGCCACCTATTATGACAGAATTAGAGAGGGACAAGTTTGGTTGAACTGTGGGAGTTGTTGTCAAATCTGAAAAGTCAGCAAAATGAGCAAAAGGACAAGACAGATATATTGTCTATGAGAGGGCAGAAGGTTAAGCCCAACACAGTCAGGCAGGGCAGCATTGTGGCTAGATCGTCCTCAGAGATGTCAGCTAATCTATATGGCTTGATGACGATCCTCAGTGTGAAGATGACAGTATTGCCCAGGTCAGGTTTGCCACCACGGAGTCCCAGTCTGGCTGGACATGAGTCATTCATGCGTGTATGTGAGTGAGGCTTCAAGGAGTATTGAGAGCATTTTGGGGACACTTTGGTGCAGAAATCTCAGGACCAAGAAGTAGTTGCTAATGTTGTTTACTAAAGTTGCTTACTAAAATCTTTGTATTAAAAATTATATACTAAACTTAATAGAAAAGCCTTTACTAAATGGCAACTCTAAAAATATTTTTACTTAAAATCAGGTACCAGGTTGGAGTTTGCTATCACCATTACTGTTTTTTGTGGTGTTGATGAATGTAGGAAAATGAAAATGAAATTACCCAGATTAGAAGAGATAAACAACTTTTTATGCCTGTGATAGGATTGTATTTATGGAAAATCCAAGAGATCTAAAACATAATGTTAGGGGGCTGGGATTATGGCGCAGTGGTAGCGTGCTCGCCTAGCACATGTGAGGCACTGGGTTCGATCCTCAGCACCACATAAAAATAAAATAAAGATATTCTGTCCACCTACAACTAAAAAATAAATATTAAAAAAAAAGGTAATGTTAGGATTACAAAAAAAGAATTTGATAAGGTGGCTGGGTATTGGGAAAATACATAAAAATCTGTATCTTCTATACTGCAATAAGTCTAAGAGATAGAGGAAAAATAGCCCAGTATGAACTGCAGGTGTAGCCTGGTGTTGGAGTATATGCCTAGCATGTGTGAGGCCCTGGGTTCAATCCTAGCACTGGGGAAGAATACATTCACATTAGTGAAAAACCCATAAAATACATGAAAGTGAATTTAATAAGAAAAGGCACAGAATATTTATGAAAAATTCTAGATTTGAATATTAAAGATTGTAAAATAATCTTTATAATATAAATAATATAAAAATTGTTTTACAATCTTTCTTTATAAATGGAAAGATACTATGTTCTGAAAATTAGCACCAGTTTAATTTTCAGTTTAAGTCCCATTAGAAGGCTTTTTTGTTTTGTTTTGTTTTGTGATACTGGGGATTAAACCCAGGGGTACTTGACCACTGAGCCACATCCCCAGCCCTTTATTTTTTATTTTTAAATTTATTTATTAATTTTTAATTATCCAGTAGAATCTATGTATATTGTTTAAGAAAGAATGAGTAGAAACAATACAATGTAGATCTGATAAACTATAAACTATTCAATATATAAAACTACTCAATATATATAAATTATTCTATATAATGAAATTAAAAAGTCTACAGAAGATGTAGGAATAAGATTAAAAACATGAAATAGAATTAGTCACATTTGTTTTCTGAATTCAACAAAAGCATTTCCCAAATAAAATGGATGATAAAATGGAAAGAAAATCAGAGAAGGAAAAAAGAGTACAGAAATGAAAATGAATAAAATTGAACAAGTTTTTAAACATTGTTTTCAAATTAAGAAACTGACTTCACGTTTCATCTCTGGTATGTTAAGTAATCAGAAGTTGTCAATCTTATCCTTACAGTAACAAAAATGTCTGAAAATCAAATTACATTTCTTTTTTTTTTTAATACTTTTTAGTTGTAAATGGACACAATATCTTTATTTAATATGTGGTGCTGAGGATTAAACCCAGTACTTCACATGTGCGAGGCAAGCACCCTACCACTGAGCCACAACCCCAGCCCCAAATTACGTTTGTTTCTTTTTTTTTTTTTTAGTACTGGAGAATGAACTCAGGGGCACTTGACCACTGAGCCCCAGCCCCAGCCCTATTTTGTGTTTTATGTAGAGACAGGGTCTCACTGAGGTGTTTAGCACCTCGCCATTGCTGAGGCTGGCTTTGAACTCGTGATCCTCCTGCCTCAGCCTCCCAAAGTGCTGGGATTACAGGCGTGCGCCACTGCGCCCGGCTCCCAAATTACATTTCTTGAACCCAACAATGCACTGCTAGAGCTGTCCACTGGTATATATAATCTTAAAGAATGACTGGAGACAGAATATGGGCTAATTTGAGATTAAGGAAACCTTGGGGTCCTGTAGGCTTAGGGAAATCCTTGCAGTTCCACAGTTTTCCTTCCAGATACCCTACCAGTTTCCCACTGAAGATTCCAAAAAGAACACATGTCTCTGATAGGATTAGGTTGTGAATTAAATAAAGTCAATTAAGGATAAAGTTTCAAAGAAAAATATTGGGAATATTGCAATCAGAGACAAGAATAAGGGTGCCAGTGGGGGTGGTACATGTTGATGAAACACTTGTGAAAGTCATAGTCCTCAGACATAGACCCAGTTAAAGATTGGATAAGATTAGAAAAAACTGCTTTGTCCCATATCTGGCTTGCACAACAGCAAGGATCTGGTATAATAGCAATCAATTATAGCTGAAAGAGTTGTAATACAGTCTTTCTCCCTGAAGTAGTGTTTAAGGAAACTCAAACAGTGAGATTAAAAAAAAGTACAGGATGAAAACTTAAAGGCTCTGGTGCCTTTAGCTGCCAGCAAGCATTAAACACCAGAAAAGTCCTTACCAGATAAATACTCCTATCAGTGGCCTATTTACCTCATTTTTTATTATTCAATGAAACATGTCTGGCTTTCCACAAAAAATTACAAGGCAGGCCAGAAGACATGCTAAAATGTAGTCTGAAGATAAAAATCAGACTCAAACATATCATGCATGTTTGAATTGCCAAGTTAAAAAAACTAAACTAACTATGATTAATATGTTAAATACTCTAATGGGAAAAAAGTATTCAGCATGCAACTTATATAGCATAGTTAACTTATAAACTAAGTTAAGGCAAATGGAAACTTTTTTTTTTTTGGTACCAGGATTGAACTCAGGGGTACTCAACCACTGAGCCACATCCCCAGCCCTATTTTGTGTTTTTATGTAGAGACACTGAGTTGCTTAGTGCCTTGCCATTGCTGAGGCTGGCTTTGAACTAGCAATTCTCCTGTCTCAGCCTCCCAAAGTGCTGGGATTACAGGTGTGTGCCACCATGCCCGGCTAGGAAAATGGAAACTTTAAGAATCAAAACAAAATTCTAGAAATCAAACATGCTGAAACAGAAAGAAAGAATGCATTTTGATGCCATCAATTAAATTGTGGCCAAGGAAAGAAACCATGATCTTGATAAGTTAATTAAAAATTTCCCAAACAAAAATACAAAGGAAATAAAAGCAACCCAAGAACTGTGGGACAATATCAAAGAATAAAGCACACATAATTAGAATACAAAAAGAAGAAAAGAAAACAGCAGAAAAAAGTATTTGAAGTAAAACTATCTGAAAATTTTTTTCAAAAACTTAAGATGAGATACAAAGCACAGATTTTGAGAGAATATCAAGTAGGATAAGTACCAAATAGGTTAGTAAATAAGGTAATACCTAGTCATCTCATATCCAAATTACAGAAAACTGAAAACAAAGAAAAAATTTTGGAAGAAGAAAGAAAATAATTGCCTTACGTAACAGGTATAGAGGAATAAGGATAAGAAATTCATTGGATAACTCAATAACCAGTTTTTATCTTCAGCTAATGTTCCTAACAGCCCTTTTCTCCGTTGTAGGCATAGCCCTGAGCCAATATCCGTGTGAATTCCACAATTTGATTCTTTTTTAAATTCAATCTGCCAGTCTGTGTCTTTTAATTGATGAGTTTAGGTCATTAATGTTCAGAGTTATTATTGAAGTATGGCTTGTATTCTTGTTCATTTTAGTTTATTTTTGGTTTTTAACTTGACTTGGTTTCTCCTTTGATTGGCTTTTCCTTTAGTGTAGTTCCTCCCTTTGCTGATTTTCATTGTTGTTTTTCATTTCCTCCTCATGGAATATTTTGCCAAGAACGCTCTCTAGTGCAGGCTTAAAAATTAAATTCTTTTAACTTTTTTTTATCATGGAAGGTTTTTATTTCATCATCAAATCTGAAGCTTAATTTTGCTGGATATGATTCTTGGTTGGCATCCATTTTCTTTCAGAGCTTGGTATATGATGTTCCAGGATCTCCTGGCTTTGAGGGTCTGGGTTGAGAAATCTACTGAAATCTGATTGGTTTCCCCCTGTATGTAATCTATTCCTTCTCTCTTGCAGCTTTTAAAATTCTATCCTTATCGTGAATGTTAGACATTTTCATTATAATGTGTGTGGGTCTGTTGTAGTGTGGGCCTTGGTGTGGGTCTGTTGTAGTTTTGTATATTTGGTGTCTTGTAAGCATCTTGTATTTGATTTTCCAATTCATTCTTCATTTGGGAAATTTTCTGTTATTACTTCATTGAAGAGATTGTGCATTCCTTTGGTTTGTACCTCTGTACCTTCCTCTATCCCAGTAATTCTTAGGTTTGGTCTTTTCATGTTATCCCATAGTTCCTGGATATTCTGTTCATGGTTTCTTACCATCTTCATTGTGTGGTCAGCTTTATTTTCAAGATTATATATTTTGTCTTCATTGTCTGAGGTTCTGCCTTCCAAGTTCTTTAGTCTGTTGGTGATGCTTTCTATTGAATTTTTTATTTGGTTTATTGTTTCCTTCATTTCAAGGATTTCTGCTTGGTTCTTTTTCAAAGTCTTCATCTCTTTTTTAAAGTAATCTTTTGCTCTTTGTATTTGCTCTCTTATCTCTTTGTTGGAGTAATCAATTATTGCCTGTATTTGCTCTATTATTCTGTGCTTCACAGATCATTTTAATTATGTACGTTCTGAACTCCTTCTCTGACATTTCATCTACTGCTCTGTCAATGGATTCTATTGTTGTAGCATCTTGGTTTGTTTGGGGCATTTTCTTCCCTTGTTTTTTCATGTTGTTCATGTGTCTTCCTCTCTAGCAGTGCTGATCTGAGGTGTCCCTGCAAGTGCTGATCTTGTAGTGTCCCTGCAAGTTACCAGTACCTCACCTCTGGTGTAACCAGGCCTGCAGGGCCCTTGGGGATGATCTTCCTGATCCTGGCTGCTGACTCTAGATGGATATAGGAAGGGATAGCCACCGGTTGGTAGATGGGGAGCTGCAGTGTGGTCACTCCGTGCGTGTGCAGTTGGTCTCCTCATCTGTGCATGCATAGTCAGTCTCCTACTCCGCCTCCTCTGCTCATCCAGCTGGGGTCCGTGTCTGCCATCCCCAGCCCTTTTTATTTTCTGTTTTAGACAAGGCCTTGCTAAGTTTCTCAGACTGGCCTTGAACTTAACATCTTGCTACCTCGGTCTCCTGAGTAGCTGGGATTATGGTATGTGCTACTGTGAGTCTGGAGTGTTTTTTTTGTTTTGATTTTTTTAATTAGATGACATCTCAGTTTTCTTTAGTAGAATAAATGCTGACAAATAGCTAAGGAAATATGGGGGGGGGGGAAGGAAAAAGAGTTGAGAGATATTTGCCTCACCAGATACCAAAAAATACTCTGACACTGCTGTTGTCAAATCAATATGGTATTGGTATAGGACAACACACAAAAACTAGTGGACGAGACCAATAAACCAGAAATAGGGATATAAGGGAATTTAACATATGACTATAGGTGGAAATTTCAGTGGGAAAAATAAGTTATCAAATGAATGGTACTGGGGCTGGGGATATAGCTCAGTTGGTATATCTTGCCTCCCATGCACAAAGCCCAAGGTTCAATCCCAACACCACCAAAAAAAAAAAAAAAAAAAGAATGGTACTGAATAGCCAACTGTATGAAAGAAGGTAAGAAATTAATTCCAAGCCAGGCACCATGGTGTGTACCTGTAATCTCAGGGTTCTGGGAGGCTGAGGCAGGAGGATCACAAGTTCTAAGTTTCAGGTCACTCTTAGCAACTTAGACCTTCAGCAACTTGCAAGACCCTGTCTCAAGCTGGGAGTGGTGGCACACACCTGTAATCCCAGCACTTAGGGAGGCTGAGACAGGAGAATTGTGAGCTCAAAGCCAGCCTCAGCAATGGCGAGGCACTAAGCAACTCAGTGAGACCCTGTCTCTACATAAAACACAAAATAGGACTGGGGATGTGGCTCAGTGGTCAATTACCCCTGAGTTCAATCCCTGGTACCAAAAAAAAAAGACCTTGTCTCAAGAAATAAAAAGGGGCTGTAGCTCAGTGGTAAAGCACCCTTGGATTCAATCCCCAGTACTGGGGGCCGGGGCGGGGGGGAGGTGGGGAACTTTCAGATGAATATAATACTTAAATATAAATACAAAAATATAGAACTCTTGGGGAACAAAAAATCTAGGGGGTCATTCTAGGAATGGGAAAAACCTAACTAAGACTTGAAACTTGGCACTCCTAAAGAAACAACAGGTCTGTTTGCATTTTAATATAAAACTTAGATAATGGCCAAAGATGCAGCAAGTGAACCAGTGGATAGATGATGGAACTGGAAAATAATGTTTGTATTTGTGTGATGTAAGGAAGAAAGGGTGGCTATATATTATATACAACAATCCCAAACACACAGAGAAAGAAAGTCTCAGAAGAAAAGTGGCTGTTTGTAGAAAAGCAAAGCTACACATTGAGCAGACCACAAGAAAAGATTCTAAAATTCAATAGGGAAGTACAGATTGAAGTATCATAATAACTAGATATCTCTTTATTTCCTTCAGACTGGAAAAATAATAGTACATATTGCTGATAGGCATGCAGAATGTGGGTATTGTTGCTGGGAGAGTGGATCCTTTTTGGAACGCAGTCTGGTAACAGTTAAATGTGTGTGCCATCCAGTCCCTCTGTTCCACATCTGAGAACCAGTTCCTTGAGAAGTGAATGCAACCTGGACTCTAACCTGAGGGTCATAGAGGCCTCCCAGAGTTTGGCATAAGCTGAGACTTTGAGCCCAGAGACCTGGCCCATTATCTTGTGGGGAAGACCTCATCAGAAGTGAAAATGTTTTAGTAATGTGCTGAAAAATGAATAAACATTTGCCAGATAGCTAATAGCTATCTAATAGCTTGGGGCTAATAGCTTGGGGCATGGTGATGTGGGGCTAAGCATTTCAGTTTAAATATGATAGTAAAAGATACATAACAAAATTTACCACCATATTCACTTAGAAAAGAGAAGTGAATGCATAGTATGTAAGAATATGTTTCAGAGATGTTTATTGCAAGCATTGTAGTGGTAAAAAAACAAAAATAAAGCAACACTCATTTAACAGAGGAGGTAGTTTTATACCAGAAAATAGTATACAGCTACTAAGAAACATGCATTAGGGCTAGGGGTGTAGATCATGAGACAGCATTCACCTAGTGTAAGCGACGCCCTGGGTTCAATTCCAGTTGTGAAAAATAAGTAAATACAACTTAACCTTCATGAGTAGTTGGCTGAGACAAGCAAAATAAGGAAAAGTATAAATAATATCTCATTTCTTAAGTGGACTGGAAAGAATCCATCATATGGGTGTACATGTGATTGAGTTATACCTGGCTATAATGATTATTTGCAAATAGAAGAAATATAAAAGTGGCATAATGATTTATTAAAATGGGTTATTTGGAGGTGGAAGGATGGACAGAATGGAAAGAGGGTTAGTAATGAAGGAAAGTAATAGTAAACAGACCACTGGTACTGCGACTGTTCTTGCTAATAGATATGAAATGGTCATATATAAAATGATATGTGTATGTGTCAAGAGATGGAGCAGGGAGGAGTTTCTAAGAGCATTTGTAAGTGACAGCCTTTCCCAGACAGGCTCTGCCCTGGCTTTCAGTACATCTGGGGTAAGTGAGGAAGGGCTGTCAGTGGTTCCCTAAAGCAGACAGGCTCTGCAGTGGGCTGGGGATTTCTGCACTGGCTAGGTCTCCTGGCAGCCTCAAGGCTGGATCAGGTGGATGGGGAAAAGCCCAAGTTTCAGTCTTTGGATGACAACCAAGGACTAAATCTAGGGGACAGAGAGTCGGGGCTCCTAGGCGTATCCTGGGCAGCTCTATCTAGTTTCAGGCTTCATCAGCTGGATTTGCCTGGATTCTCAAAAGTGTCTTATAGAAAGCGCTCCCTACTTTATGTTTTTCTGACTCCAGTTCCCAGGGGGCTGCCAAACCCTCAGGTGAAGGTGACAGGTAGGTAGAACTGGGGTAAAGAGTGAGACCAGAGGCTGGGCATGGTGGTGCACGCCTGTAATCCCAGCGCTTTGGGAGGCTGGGACAGGAGAATCGCAAGTTCAAAGCCAGCCTCAGCAACAGTGAGGTAGAAAGCACCTCAGTGAAACTCAAAATAGGGCTGGGGATGTGGCTCAGTGGTTGAGTGCCCCTGAGTTCAATCCCTGGTACCAAAAAAAAAAAAGAGTGAGACCAGATAGCGATGGAATATTTGTATTTGGCTTCAATCACAAAAAAAACATTGTCCAGAGAATACCATTATGGGAAAAACTTTACAAGCCAGAACTGAAGGCTCTTAAACTTTTGCTGGAGAACAGTTTAACCTAACATTGACTCACCTCTCTCCCTTTTGTTCCACAGCTGGATGTGTGGAATCCGGTGAAAATGTAACGAATACAACTTATGTTTTTTCCAGGAAAAATCTCAAAAGGTACACAATGGAGGGGATATTTGAACACTTGCCCTTTCTTTGTGCTTTTGCTGAGCAACAGTGTCTGTTTCTTAACTGTGTTTAATCTTTCAGGCCTATTGCTCATCTTCCATGTCCTGGCAAAGCGACGCTTGCTGTTCGCTGCTGCCCAGTCTACTTTGAATTGAGGCCCGTAGTGGAAGCAGGTACTCTCAGGGCCACAGTGGTGTGCTATGTTCTCTCAGGCATGTCATTGGTGGGGGTGGGATTTGCGTGCGTTTTGGGGAAAGGTCTGTGATGCGGCTTTGGTTCACGTTTTTTAATTGATACTTAAAAATTGTACCTGTTTATGTTAACATACCATATGATATTTTGATACATGTATGTACTATGTAAATTTCAAATAGGTTTTTTGGTACCAGGGATTGAACCCAGGAGTGCTGAACCTCTTCTTTTTTTTTTGGTACTGAGGATTGAACCCAGGGGTTCTCAACCATTGAGCCACATCCCCAGCATTTTTTTATATTTTATTTAGAGACAGGGTCTCGCTGAGTTGCTAAGTGCCTCAGTAAGTTGCTGAGGCTGGCTTTGAACTTGCAGTCCTCCTGCCTCAGCCTCCCAAGCTGCTGGGATTATAGGCCTGTGCCATGGCTCCGCCCAGCTATCATTTCTTTTTTTGGTACCCGGGATTGAACTCAGGGGTACTTGACCACTGAGCCACATCCCCAGCCCTATTTTGTGTTTTATGTAGAGACAGGGTCTTACTGAGTCGCTTAGCGCCTCGCCGTTGCTGAGGCTGGCTTTGAACTCGCGATTCCCCTGTCTCAGCCTTCCAAAGTGCTGGGATCATAAGCATGAGCCACCGCACCCGGCTTCAGCTATCATTTCTTTTCTTTTTTTGGTACCAGGGATTGAACTATGGGATACTCGACCACTGAGCCACATCCCCAGCCCTATTTTGTGTTTTATGTAGAAACAGGGTCTCACTGAGTTGCTTAGCACCTCGCCATTGCTGAGGCTGGCTTTGAACTAGTGATTCTCCTGTCTCAGCCTCCCTAAGTGCTGGGATTACAGGCGTGTGCTACTGTCCCCAGCTTAATTTCTTTGTTGTGAAAACATTGAAAATTTTTTCTTGTAGGCTTTTCAAAATATACAGGATAATGTTGTTATCTATAATCTTCATCCACAGCAAAATTTATATCTCCTGTTCTATAACTTGGTACCTATTCACTGACCTTTCCTCATTCCTCCTCTCCCTCTTTTCTCCTTCATGTCTGGTAATCACTGATCTCTTATCTTCTATGAGATCATCAGTTAAGTTGCCCTTAAAATCTGGAGCAAGGACTGATGTTATCAAAATATGTCAGGTTTTTTCATTGTCTAGAATACATTTTCTTGCTTACTACAACTTTAGAGAATATAAGTACTAGTTTTGTGTTTCTACTGGCTGAATGTCATTCATTATTGATTTTCTAGGCAGTAAAATTATGTGTGAATTAGGTTTTTGTTTTTAACTCCCTCCCCCAGCTGCTTTTAAGATTTTCCTTGTTATCGATGACTTTCAAAAATATAATTATGATTTGCCTAGATGTGTTTTTTTAAAAATATTTAGTTTTTTAGTTGTAGATGGACAGAATATCTTTATTTTATTTGTATGTGGTGCTGAGGATCGAACCCAGTGCCTCACGCATGCTAGGCGAGCACGCTACCACTGCACCATAACCCCAGCCCCTGCCTAGATGTGTTTTATTTATGTTTCTTATGCTTGGGGTTCATTGAATTTCTTAAACAGTTTATAGTTTTTATCAAATTGAGTTCTTGCAAGTGATTTTTCTGTCAGCCTCTTTACCAGGGACTTTGGTAACACATGTATTAAGCTGTTTGAAGTTATCCCATGGCTTATTGGTAACTGTTTCCTTTTTTCAGGCATTTTTCCCTCTCTTTTTTTTTTTTTTTTTTTTTTTTTTTTTTTT
>PVHX01021407.1:0-29841 GCA_004024805.1 Geosciurus inauris
ATCCTCAGCATCACATATAAATAAATAAAAAATAAAGGTCCATCAACAACTAAAAAAAATATTTTTTAAAAAAGATATATCTACTGAAAGATTATTAACCAAAATATATCCAGAACTCTTTTTTTGGGGGGGGTACTGGAGATTGAACTCAGGAGCACTCGACCACTGAGCCACATCCCCAGCCCTATTTTGTGTTTTATGTAGAGACAGGGTCTCACTGAGTTGCTTAGCGCCTCACCATTGCTGAGGCTGGCTTTGAACTCGCGATTCTCCTGTCTCAGCCTCCCAAAGTGCTGGGATTACAGGCTTGCACCCGGCTTATACAGAACTCTTAAAACTCAACAATACAAGAACATGAACACGCTGATCAAAAAAATGGGCAAGGGCTGGGGTGGTAGCTCAGTGGTAGAGCACTTGCCTAGCATGTGTGAGGTACTGGGTTTAATTCTCAGTACCACATATAAGTAAATAAAATAAAGGTCCATTGACAAGTAAAAAATATTTTTTAAAAATGGGCAAAACATCTAAAGAGATATCTTATGAAAGAAAATAAACAGCTGGTAAGTAAGTATATTAAAAAATTCTCAGTGGCTGAGGTAGGAGGATTGCAAGTTCAAAGCCAGACTCAATAACTGAGCAAGACCCTGACTCAAAATAAAAAATAAAAAGAGCTGGAGATGTGGCTCAGTGGTTGAGCACCCCTGGGCTCAATCTCTGGTACTCTCTCCACCAAAAAAAATTTTCTACATCAGCCAGGTGCACACACCTGTAATCCCAGCTACTTGGGAGGCTGAAGCAGGAGGATCATACATCGGAGGCCAACTTAAGGCAAGTTTTCAAAAAATAAATAGGGTTGGGAATGTAGTTCAGTGGTAAAGTGCCCCTGGGTTCAATCCCCCGTACCAAAACAACAACAAAACTCCACATCAGATGTCATTAGGAAAATGCAAATTTAAAAAATAATGAGGGCTGGGGTCATACCTCAGTGGTAACGTACCTGCTTAGCGTGTGTGAGGCACTAAGTTCAATTCTCAGCAACACATATAAATAAATTAAATAAAGGTCCATTGACAACTAAAAAATTATTAAACAAACAAACAAACAATGAGCTACACTATATACCTATTAGAATCACCAAAATCCAGGACACTGACAACCACAAATGTTGGCCAGGATGTGGAGCAACAGAAACTCTCATTGCTGGTAGGGAATTCAAAGTGAGATAGCCACTTTGTAAGATAGTTATTTACAGAACTGAACATAGGCTTACCACACGATCCAGCAATTGTCCTTGAAATTTACCTAAATGACTTGAAAACTTATGTCTCCATACAAACTGCACACAGGTTTTTATAGCAGTTTTATTCATAATTGCTCAAATGTGGAAGCAACCAAGGTATACTTCAGTAAGTTGAGCGGATAAATAAAACATGGTATACCCAGACAACGGAGTATTATTCATCACGGAGAAGAAATGAGATGTTAAACCATAAAAAGTCAAGGAGGCACCTTAAATACACATTACTAAGTGAAAGATCAACCTCAAAAAAGTCTATATACTAGATGATTCAACTCTATGACATTCTAGAAAAGGCAAAATTATGAAGACAGTAGATACGATCAGTGATTGCCAGGGGTAAAGAAGAGGGAAGACTGAATAGGTACAGCACACAGGATTTTTAGGGTAGTGAAACCATTCCATATGATATTATAGTGATAGATACATGATTGTACATTTGTCAAAGTATAAAGAATACACAATTCTAAGAATGAATCCTAATGTAAACTGGGTGATAATGATGTGTTAGTGTAGGTTCATTGACTGTAACAAATATTCCAGTCCAGTGTAGGATATTGTTTGGGGGGCAGCAGTAGATACATGGGTTATCTTGTACTCTCAGCTCAATAGTGCTGTGAATTTGAAACTGATTTTTTTAAAAAAGGTCTATTTTTAAAAATTCAATATTTTTGTATAAACGTTCTCCAATTATTCAGCTTCTTCTTCAAATCAGTTACTTAAGTTGTATGAATTTCCAGGAGATAATATATACACTATTATCAGGATTTCTTTTGCCTTAATCCACATTTATTTTCTGAACCTAAATGTGATGTAGACCTATTGTACAGTGGTCTTTAATTAACACTGTAAAATACTGACATACTCTGAGCTAAGCAGCCTGGCAAGAAAGCTCTTTTCTGCCCCCACCCCCACTTTGTACTGCAGATTGAATTCAGTAGCGCTTAACCCCTGAGCCACATCCCTGCCCCTTTTTTCTTTCTTTTGAAACAGGGTCTCCCTAAATTGCTGAGGCTGGCTTTGAACTTGCGATCCTCCTACCTCAACCTCCTGAGCTGCTGGGGTTATAGGCATGCGCTACTGTGCCTGGCTCTTTTATAAACAGTGTACAAAATAGATTATTGTTTTCTCTACAGTCAGAAATAACTAGAACTTCACTAGGAATAAATTAATATGTGCTTCAGATGCAGCGAAGTTCGTTCGTCTGGTGGTGGGAAGAAAGCTAATATTTGCTGAAGACCTAGCGTGAGTTAGGTACTTGCTGGGTGTTTTGCACACATGATCTCATTTCATACCTCTATTAGCATGCCTACTTTACACACGCAGTGAGCTAGCAGCAGGAGTAGCAAAAAGCAAACCTAGATATTTCTGACTCCATGTGTCTTTTTTCAGGGGAGTTACCCTGATTGTATTCAGACACTCATGATTTTCCTTTCTGGTGCTGTGCTCTACAGTGGGGTTCGTTTTCAGTGACTCTTGATTTTCTGTATTTGCCTGTTGCTTGCTTTAAGCTTTCTGTTCTTATTTCTTATGAAACCGTACACAACCAGAGTGATAGAGGTTTAAAAACAAACTTTTTTTTTTTGTTTTTTTTAAGGGCTGGTTGATGGGAGAGGGAGATTGAGGGCAGTGAAGGGAAGCTGGTTTTTTACTTTGTATACTTGTGTAATGTTTGAATATTTTATGATTAGAATGTATTCATGTGTACTTTTTTATAGGAAAAAAGAAGCTTTCTAAGCAAGTACAATGTAGAAATGGCCACATTACAGTATATACTCTATTTTTACAATGTATATATAGTAATTTGAAGATAAAGACCTCTTTTGAGACAGAAAAAAAGGACCAAAGTTTCATTATATGGATATTTGCTTCTCTTTGTCCCTCACACCCTACACACAGAAACACAAACAAAAGCCTCTCATTGTTTCCTCTGATGGAACAACTGATGACTAAGTGGCTGAATAAATCATCCAGAGTGACCAAAACTTCATTCTCCGTCATTTGACACCATTTAGGGAATACTATGTTGGAAATGTGCAGCTGTTAAAATCTTCACCACCCCCTCTGACAAATCAGGGGATTTGAGGAAAAAGAATGTAGTCAATACTACTCTAAATAAAACGAGATGTTTCATTTACACAGTTATCGCCTACATTTGAGGGGGAAAATATACTTCCCCCTTCCTTTTCCATAACTCTAGCACGTAGTCTTTTCCTAATAAATTGAAGGGAAAATGTTTAAACATTTTGGGGTTCAGTTTCCAAACAAGATCCTATTTAATTCATTCACTGTACTGTAAACCCCTCTAAAGTAAGGTCCATACCGGTAAACCAAAGTGCTGTGGGGTTAATTTCTTTGACATGAATAAGAGTTTAGTAATTTCACTCTGATGATTCAGTATCTGCTGAGAAGAGTTCACTGCAGAGAATCACCACATTACAGAGGGCACTCCACTTTCCCCTCCTCCATTACTCACACCGCTTTGAAACAGTCAAAGCCAGGGTATTGTGAAGGCTCTGTTTATTCTAGTTATTCCAGCAAATATTCCCTTGTTGGGGGCCAAAAGAGCCTCAAATCTCTTTTCAACTTTTAGCAGTTGATACCCTACTTTTTCTTGTTCACACCAACTGAATAATCGGAAATGCCTTTGGATGCATCAGTGCCTCCTCTCTCTGTGGGGCATATTTTGAGTGTAGGTGTGAGTAGTATGTATAAAGGGAGAGGGGGATGTTTTTAAGAAACTGAAAGCCTATACAGCAGATTTTCCTTTTGCCTGCCTTTCTGATTTTCTCTCTGACCTTTTAAAAATTAAGTTTCTATCTGATACATTTGTTCTTCATAAACTTGTAAATCTCATGATATGTATAAAATCTATTGAACAAGTTGAAGGGACTTGCTGCAGTCATTTGTGACTATGTAATGTTCATCTATTAGATATTTTTCTTTTTCTTTTTTTTTTTTTTTTTTTACTTTTTACTTGGCTCTTGAGTCTTTTTGCTAACTTTTTAGGAAGTTTCTTAATTCATCAATTTAGGCTTTTTTTTTTAGTAGTATGAAGAAAACTTATTTTACATAACAAGAAGTAGACTGGTGGGGTGGTTTTGGAGTTGGTTAATTCAGTGGCACAGTGTTGTCAAGGACACAGATTCTTTCCGCTTGTTCCTTGGCCATCCTAACTGAATTGGCTTTTGTCCCTCCAGCTTGTCCCTTCATGGTCTCCTCAGCAACTTCTCTTCCTGACGATTATTCTTAAATTCCCACCCATACATGGTTCCAGCTCCTGCTAGGGTTTCCGTACCTAAAGGGGTCTTGCCTCAGGAGAGCTGAGGTCTGGGGCTTTGCAAATCTAGCCTGACCGCCTCCCTCCCCCTCCAGAAGGTTATCTGATCTGACTGCAGCTGGCAAAGCTGTGGACTCCAGGGTCCCTCTCCTGTTTCAGACTTAAGAATTAATTCCCATCTTGAATTAAAAATCATAACCAGCTCACGAATTGTTTTTGTCTCATTACCTGAGTACCCATTTCTTTCTTGCCTCCTGGGACATCCCCTGCCTGGTTTTTCTGGACCTCTGTGTGCTTCCAGGAGAAGCAGTCTAGTCTCTCAAGTTTCAGACTATCCCTTCTCACAGAAGATTCTCTTCTCTGGGAAAAGTCCACCCAGTCTGTGACTTGCCCTCTCACCTCTGTCGGTGACTTTTTTTTACCTTACCTAAGGAGAGATTCAGGGTCCCATTTCCAAGCATGTCGTGTCAACTGGATATTCTGGTATTAATTTGAATTGAACGTGCCCTAAGCTGGATGTTCTCTTCCTTTTCTGCCCATACCTGTCACCGTATATATGCTGCTAACATTTATTATTCCATTTATATATTGTCTAAAGCTAAGAACTGAAAATAAGTGCAATTATATTCAGTACAAATCACTTTGTTTAAAGTACATGGGTCAAAAATGATGCCAATATCATTTTTGATATTGCTAGGACCCTCATTAAAGTAAATAAGAAAGAATAGAACAACACCCCTAGCTCCAAAGTGGGGAGGGCTGAATTTCAGAAGTGCCTGAATGAGACATAACAAATGCAATGTGTGATTCCCCCCTCCTTTTCTTTTTGGATCATGGGTTTAAATACAGGATATTAAGATAACTGGAAAAATCGAAATATGGACTATATATTAGGTACTACCATTATATCAATGTTAAGTTTTTCTAATTGAGCTATTTACTTTATGATGAGGTAGGAAGAATGTACTTCTTCTTAGGAGATACATGCTGAAGTATTTTAGGATGAAGTGTTACAGTGTCTATAATTAATTCTTTTTTTTTTCTCGGTACTGGGGATTGAACTCAGGGGTACTTGACCACTGAGCCACATTCCCAACCCTATTTTGTGTTTCATGTAGAGAGACAGGTTCTCACTGAGTTGCTTAGCACCTCGCCTTGCTGAGGCTGGCGTTGAGCTCGCGATTCTGTCTCAGCCTCCCAAAATGCTGGGATTACAGGCATGTGCCACCGTACCCAGCTTTATAATTAATTCTTAAATGGTTCAGCAAAATGATTTTTTTAAAGAGAAAGAGGAAACAAATGCAGTAAAATTTAATTGGTTAACATAAATGAGTAACATATAGTGTTGGTTGTACTTCTGGTAACTTTTTTATATGTTGAAATTTTTCAAAATAAAATGAAAAAGTTGTGACAAGTGGAAAAAAATCACTCTTCTGACCCAAGGACTGTGTGTATGCCTGTGTGTGCACATGTGCATGCACACACTTGTGGATGTGTGTAGAAGGTATCGTTTTTTTTGTTTATATTTAGAAACTCTGGAGGCATAATCATTCAGGAAAGCAAATGAGATCATCATCTATTTAAAACTCCCATTAACGGTCTAATGGGTGGAGGGACTGGTTAGTGACGCAGCTTCCGGAAATCTGGGGCTGTGTCAATCCTCTCTTTGAGGCATCCACCACTTTCCCAGAATACTGTTCATTGGACTTATGCCCTAAGGAGAAGGTGAGCTCCAACTCTCACTGTTGGAGCTTAGATATAGGCACAGTTCACTTGGTTTTGTTGGGTTGGATTGTCATGGAAGGTGGGAAGTAACACATGGGTCCTGCCAGTTGTCAGACTCTGTCGTAGACTTGCACACACATCATTTTATTCCATCTACACACTCCCCTGGAGAGGAAGGAATTATCATCCCCACCTACAGTAGAGGAAAGGAAGCTCACAGATGGTTTTTACTCCCAATCACAAAGTTGATAAATGGGAGAGGTAGATTCTCTCCACTAGGGAAAAAACAACTGTTACAGTGTTGGTCATGTGACTTCACACTCCTTTGACTATAACATGACATGCAAATCCCACATAGCTTACAAAATTATCAGCTGGATTGCGGAACAGACTTGCCAATTTGCTGTGAAGAAGCTGAGATCCTCTGCATCTCAGTCCCTTGTGGGTAAGTATTCAACTATACCTTCAGGGAGGTTAGGTTGTTTGAGTCCCAGTGTTGCCCCACTGAATTACTAACATTCAGATAAAATAGTTCGGCTAAATTATTTCAGGCTTGCCATCACTGCACTAAACAGTAGGTACACTGCTATAGCAGTTACACATCAGTGTATAAAGCTGATGAATGCTTGCTCTCTCGTCTTTTTTTAAGGTTGCTTTTTTTTAACTTTAGGTTTTCTTTGTTTTTTATTTTAGAAAGTGACTCAGGAATTAATTTCCTGAATTTCAACTATCTTGCTTCCTGTAGGTGATCCTCCAGGTCCAGTAGTCCTTTATTTTTTCAATATTCTTGGTTTAAGTCCCCTCTTCTATTTGGACTCGAATAATGTAAAAGGCTTTAGTTTTTTTGTTTTTTGGTTTTTTTTTTTGCTTGTTTGTTTTACATTTAAGCCTTGCTTAACCATTCACATTTCTAACTTTAAGTCTTCTAAATTATTTGCTTTTATACTTTTTTGGTATTAAGTTGAAGAAATCTGGCAAGCAGAAAAGCACAGAGTAAGAAAATCATTCCAAATCCCATCCTTCAATAAATCACTTTTTAAAAAATCCTAATTGTTAAAAATTGATGAAAACATAAAAATTGTACATACTAATGGGGTATCATGTGATGTTTTGATACATGAGCACATTATGTAATGTTTAACTCAGGCAAACATATTTATCTCTCAACCATTTGTTATTTCTTTTTTGGTATTGGGGATTGAACCCTGGGATCCTTTGCCACAGAACTACATTCCCCAGCCTTTTTTTATTTTTTAACTTTGAGACAAGATCTTCTTCTTCTTCTTCTTTTTTAAATATTTTGTTTTAGTTGTAGATGAACACAATATCTTTATTTATTTTATGTGGTGCTGAGGATCGAACCCAGTGCCTCACGCATGCGAGGCAAGCGCTCAACCGCTGAGCCATAACCCCAGCCCCTTCTTCTTTTTTAAAAATATTTCTTGTAGTTGTAGATGAACACAATGTCTTTTTTAAAATTTATTTTTATGTGGTGCTGAGGATCGAACCCAGTACCTCACGCATGCGAGGCAAGCGCTCTACCACTGAGCTACAATCCCAACTTAAGAAGACAGGATCTTCTTAAGTTGCTTAGCACCTCACTAAGTTGCTGAGACTGGCTTTAACTTGCAATCTTCCTGCCTCAGCCTTCTGAATCACTGGGATTACAGGGCTGCACCACTGTGCCCATCCATTTATTATTTCTTTATGGTAAAAAAACTTCAAATTCCTTCTTCTAGGTGTAACTTAAATTCATTTTTTTTTCTTTTTGAAACATGATATGACTTTCTTTTCTTTTTTTTTTCTTTTTTTCTTCCCCAAGACAAGTTATTTAAAAATTTTTCCCCTTGTACCAGAGATTGAACCCAGTAGTTCTTAAGCACTGAGCCACATCCCCAGCCTGATTTTTATTTTTTACTTTGAAACAGGTCTCACTAGTTGCTTAGAGTCTCGCTCAATTGTTGAGGTTGGCTTTGAACTTGCCATCCTCCTGCTTCAGCCTCCCAAACTGCTAGGATTATAGGGGTGAGCCACCATGCCCGTCTAAATTTTTTAAAGTAATATATTTTTTGCCAGGCACAGTGGCACATGCCTCTAATCCCAGCAACTGGGGAGGTTGAGGAATTAACCTTGCAACTTAGAGATCAGCCTCTGCAATTTAACAGGACTCTGTCTCAAAATAAAAAGGGATGGGGTGTAGCTCATTGGTAGTAAGGAAGAGGCTAATGTGCCAGGCCCTGGGTTCAATCCCCACTACTGCAAAATAATCAAATAAAGATGCAAATGCTTACTATGATTAAAAGGGAAGGTACATGATGCTGATGGCACACACCACCTGAGAGAGACCTGCTTTAAGTGTGGGGGATTATGGATGTTCTTTCCAACAAAGTGAAATTGGACTTGAGCTAGCTGAACCAATAGGCTGACTAAGAGCAGTGAGAGCAGTAGGGACAGTGAGCACAAAGGTCCGGGACCAGGAAGCAACACAAGGCATTTTGGAAACAGTCGGCGTAGCTATATCAGATGTAGCTCAGAAAGCAAAAGGATATAGGAACTGGGAGCAGAAAGTGGGGGTGGGGAGGTGTTGGGCCCGCAGGCCTCATTGAGGATCTTGATCTTTATCATAAAACTAAAAGCAGAGGAAGGATTGTAAGTAAATAGGATGAATTCTGAGCTTGGGAAAGATGTCCTGCTTGCAATGTGGCTGACAGGCTAGAGAGATGGACAAGACTGTGAGGGACCAAACAGTAATCCTGGTGATGGATAATAGCAGCCTGGACTAGGATAGATAGGAAGAAGTGAACAAGTCTGAGATGTATGAGGAGATAAAATTTGGAGGACTGGTGATTGATTGCCTAAGGAGGGGTGATGGTGAGGGAGAAGGAGGTGCCAGGATGCTGCCTGGTTTCTGGCTCACAGAGCTAGAGGCAGTCTTTGCCTCAGGAAGACTAGAAGACTGGCAGAGGAGCACGTCTATGGGAAGCAGTACACTCATGAAGCTTGGTTAGGATGTTTATTTTTTAATAAAAAACACACACACATATATATATATGTATATATATATATATATATTTTACAATCTTTGTTTGGTTAGAAATTAAATATTTAGGGGCTGGGGTTGTGGCTCAGTGGTAGAGAACTTGCCTAGCATGTGTGAGGCACTGGGTTCAATTCTCAGCACCACATATAAATAAATGAAATAAAGGTCCATTGACAACTAAAAAAATATTTAAAAAAAGAAATTAAATATTTAGGAATTGTTTAATGTTTTAATTCCTTTGTTGTTAATCTCTAACTTCATTGTGATCAGAGAACACTTTGCTTCATTTCAATTCACTGATTCAAACCAAAAAAGGAAAAAAAAAACTTTTTCTAGAAATTTTTAAAAATTGTTGAGTATTTTTTACATTTATTTATTTATTTATTTATTTATTTATATGTGGTGCTGAGGATGGAACCCAGTATCTCACTCATGCTAGGCAAGCACTCTACCACTGAGCCACAACCCCAACCCTGAAGAAAAACTTATTTTGTTCTCCCTTTAATCTTCCAGGGTTCAGTATGGCATATAGTGGTGGTAAACAGAAGGACCAAATTATCACCCCATGGATTAGTTTACTGGTTATAGAGGAAAACACTGTGACCACGTGACTGATTAATCCTGGCCACACTTGATGTTGTGTGCACTTGATGTGAGCAGTAAGGACACAGCGTCAGATATACTGTCTTTTTACCAAAAATGTTTAACCTGAATCTAATCAACCTTCTAGATATAACTACCAGTTTACAGGAAATACAGAAATTAGAGGAACAAGGGAAATCCAGAACATAGAACACTCTACACGACAAACTGAATTGGTTTCTTCAACAAGTCCATGGCATTAAAAAAAAAAAAAAAAGTGTATTAAAGACTGTTCTAGATTATAAGAGACTTAAATACCAGATGGAACAAGTGGAATTTGTTGGACCCTTGTGGGAACACACCAGCTATAAAAAGACATTTGGGGACAATTGGGGAAATGTGAATACAAATCAAGTATTATACTAAGAAACTGTTAATTTTGTAAGATGTGGTAAGATCTGGCTTTCATGTACAGCCAGGGAGTACAGTTTCTGATCCTGGTTCAGTGTGAGTCAGGCAGCAGACTTGGGTATTTGCAAGTAAAATCAACCAGAAATTAGACCCTTGAATCATCAGTTTGAGAGGTTACTTATTTTATCTCATTGATTTTGGTCCAGAAACACTGCAGAAAGTCAGGCCTATGAATGTTTATTTAGCTTCATTTCTCATTCTTTTTCTTTTTCTTTTTTCTTTTTGTACCAGGGATTGAACTCAGGGGTACTTAACCAAAAGTGCACATCCCTAGCCTTTTTAATTATTTTTTTTCAGGGTCTCGCTAAGTTGCTTAGGACCTCACCCAGTTGCTGAGGCTGACTTTGAACGTGAGATCCTTTTGCCTCAGCTCTCCAGCCACTGGGATTACAGGTGTGCATCACCTTGCCCAGCTTCTAGTATTGATATAGAGTTCGTAAAACCAGATCCTACATAATATTCTTTTTTAAAAAAAATTTTTTAAATTCTATATGGACACAATAGCTTTATTTTATTTATTTATTTTTATGTGGTGCTGAGGATCAAACCCAGTGCCTCATGCATGAGAGGCAAGCGCTCTACCACTGAGCTACAATCCCCTACATAATATTCTTAACTATTGAGGTAAAGAGGAAAGGAGGGGATTTATATTACTAAGTAGCCATTATTGGCCAGGCATTATATTATTTTACCTATGTTCACTCACTTAATTGTGGACAAATATAGTGTGGTAGTTAAGAGTGCTGGCTCTAAAGAGTGAAATCAGAGAAAGACAGGAAGGAGGAAATAAGAGGATGGGAACCTGGCAAAAAGTCAACAATAAATCTAAATGGGGGGTATTTGCTATGATTTGGATATGGCTTGAGTGTCCCCAAGGGTCTATGTGTTAAGGGATTTGTCCCCAGCGTGGTGTTGTTGGGAGGGGATTGAGCCTTTAGCAGGTGGGGCCTAGTTTGAGCCCTTGAAGAGGATTAAGATAGTTTTCATGGGACCCTCTTGGTAATAAACAAGTCTGATCCCTTGCTCTCTCTACTTCCTGGTTTGAGATATGACTGTTTACTCCCTAACTCACTCCTGCAATTGCTATCTGTCATGAGGTGATACAGCCAAGAAGCAACCCTTGCCAGAGCCTGCACTATGCTGTTTGGACTTTCATCCTCCAAAACTGTGAGCTTTTCTTCATAAGTATCCTGCCTCAGGTATTGCATTATAGCAACAAAAAACCAACTATTACCAGATATGAGTGCTTACAACTTGAGAAATTTTTCATAAAAAATAATGTTCTCAAATAGTTAAATATAATTTTCATGTTACCTAGTATCATATTACCTAGTATATGACTACTAGATAGATTCCCAAGAAAAATGAAAATATACATTTTCCACACAAAAAACCTAGTATATAATGTTAATTGCAGTATTATTTATAATATCCAAATAATGGGAAAAGCCCAAAAGCCTATCAACTGATTAATGGATAAATAAGATGTAGTATGTACATAAAATAGAATATTATTTAGTAATAAGAAGGAATAAAATTCTGATACATGCTATAACATGGATGAAATTTGAAAACATGATGAGTGAAAAAAACTAGTGATGAAATATTTTGTATTTTATGATTCCACTTATATAAAATACTATGTATTTTATTCCTTATAAAAATACATATAAGTGTTTTATACTTATATACCTTATACAAAATAAAAGAATAGGCAAATACATAAAACCAGAATGTAGATTAAGTGCTGCCCAGAGAGAGGGATGTTAGGGATGAAACAACTAACGGGCTGATCTGAGGACAATAATGTTCTAAAATTTTAGACTGTGGTAATCAGGTTGTACAACCCTGTAAATATACTAAAAATCACTGAATTTTACACATTAAACAGGTGAATTGTATATCCTATGAATTATATCTCAATCCTGTTTTAAAAAGTGATGACTCTGGAGTTCTATGTGCTTGAGTTTGGATCCTATCGCTACAATTTCTTTTCTTTTCTTTTCTTTTTTTTTTTTTTTGGTATTTGGGATTGAAACCACGGAGGCTCTACCTCTAAGTTACATCCCCAGCCCTTTTTATTTTTTATTTTGAGACAGGATCTCACTAAGTTGCCCAGGTTCACTTTGAACTTGTGATCCTCTTGCCTCAGTCTCCTGAGTTACTAGAATTACAAGCATGAGCAACTACACCAAGCTTCCTATCTCTACCACTTTCTGTTTTAGAAATACCAGGGTGCTGTAAGAAATCAAACATGTGCTCAGAAGTAGCTCAGCAAGGCAAAATTTACTCCGCAGAAGGGGACTCTACCAAAGAAAATCCATCAAGTTAACACACTTGGGCGGGCAGTCTGCCTGTTTTTATCCCTAAGGCAGTACTGCCCCTTGCACTGACAGGAGGAGTTTGGGGCTACAATCTACACAATTGGCTTATTTAAAAATTGGGGGGCAAAAGAAAGGGCTATAATTAAAATGGTTACGATTGGATCTCAAAATGGCTATGATTGGCTCTGACATCCCAATTAAGGCTAAATACTGTATTTTGAAAATGGACCACAGAACTTTCTATTTCTCACATTAGTCATGTAACCCTGCATAACTGATTTAACTTCTAAACTACAGTATTTGTTTTACATAGTTTTTATTGTGCAAATTTAGTAGTAATATCACTACTATTAGGTTTGTTTTAGGTTTAAAATAAGATCAGCTGGGAGTGTAATTCAGTGCTACAGTGCTTACCTAGCATGTGTGAAGCCCTGGGTTCAATTTTCTTTTCTTTTCTGGTAACAGGGATCAAGGGTACTTGACCACTGAGCCACATCCCTAGCCCTATTTTGTGTATTATGTAGAGACAGGGTCTTATTGAGTTGCTTAGTGCCTTGATGTTGCTAAGGCTGGCTTTGAACTCATGATTCTCCTGACTCAGCCTCCCTAAGTGCTGGGATTACAGGCGTGCGCCATTGCACCTGGCTCCTGGGTTCAATTTTCAATTCCTAGCATAGCAAAGAAAAAAAAAAGTAAAATGAGATTATCCATATAAAATATGAAATCCTCATAGTAATAGTTCAATAAATGTTAACTATTATTATTGAATATCCAATAGTCCTAGAGGCTGGTACTACTCCCATTTTACTGATGAGGATTCTGAGACCCAGGAAAGTTCATAACTTGTCCAAAATCATGGAACTGCTCCTATAAAGTAGGAACAAGCTTTTTTTTGGAGACAGGATCTGCTAAGTTGTGTTGTTGAAACTGGCCTCAAACTTGTAATTCTTCAACCTCAGCTTTCTAAATCACTGATATTACAAGTGTGCACCACTTTACCCAGCTAGGAGCAAGCATTCTGATAACACATCTAACTGCAAAAGCCAGGCTTTTCTGCCATGTAATTTTGCCTGCCAGATATATATTAGGGTGCCTTAAGAATTACATACTGCATGGAAGAAATCAATATGCTAAAAAAACACACTTCTAATTCTGACATAGCCTTTTATGCCAAAGAGATATTATTTATTTAACATTCCCCAAATTCTCTAGATTGACACAAGGAATTAATAAGATCACAATTTGTCTTTGTAAGAAATAAATAGACTTTCCCTCTATCCACGTGGTATTTCTGAATGACCCTGCACTATTTGCAGCCAGGTTAATGGAATTAATAATGAACTATCTGCAGTGTGGGACTGTGCACTTTCCACCTTATATAATGGCCACTGAAATATATTTCTCTTTCCTTCTCAGCAAGCTTTTTTACAGAAATTTAGAATGTCTTCACTAAACTGCTTACATAGAATGTCTTCACTAAATTGCTTTTAAATCAATTGGCAAATACATGCAAGCCACATAATTTCAACAGTCACTACCACTAATGTGGCAATAGATTTTCCTATAGATTATATACTTCATGCTAAGGACTGGTTGGAGGATAAGATAGATACACAACTGGGCTGGGATTGTAGCTCAGTGGTAGAGTGCCTGCCTCGCATGCGTGAAGCACTGGGTTTGATCCTCAGCACCACATTAAAAAAAATAAATAAAGATATTGTGTCCATCTACAACTAAAAAAGTATTTAAAAAAAGATATACACACAACTAAAGAATTAAGGCTGCTGGACATGGTGGTGCATACCTGTAATCCCAGTGACTTGAAGGGTTGAGGTAGGAGGATTGCAAATTAGAGGTCAGCCTAGGCAATTAAGTGAGACCTTGACTAAAAATGAAAGATAAAAAGGGCCATGGCTGTAGCTCAGTGGTAGAGCACACCTGGGTTCCATTCCCAGTACCAAATACTCACAAAAAAGATTTAAGGTTCTTCTTCCTTAGCACAAAATTAGGCAAGAGGCCATAATAACCTATGCTGATTAAGCTATAAATTCAACTACCACTTATTTCCAAAAAATACTAAAAGTTCTCATTTTACTCTCCTACTACTCCTTCCTCCAAAGTATGTACACATACACAGCTGGGATTTTCCTGTTTCTTTCTTAAGTCTATTAAAATTGTCTGATTATGGGCTGAGGCTATAGCTCAGTGGTAGCACTTGCCTACCATGTGTAAGGCACTGGGTTCAATCCTTAGCACCACATAAAAATAAACAAATAAAGGCATTCTGTGCATCTACAATACAAAAAAAAAAATTTTTTTTTTAAATGTCTCATTAGCCCAGCATGGTGGCACATTCCTGTAGTCGCAGTTACTACAGAGGCTTAGGCAGGAGGATCACTTGAGTTCAGGAGTTTGAGTTCAGCTTGGGCAACAAAAAAGACATCCCTCACAAACAGATAAATCCCCAAAATGTCTGATTACACTTAACAATCTAGTAAAGGAAGTGCTTTACTTGCATTAAAAAAAAAAAAAAAGTCTTCCAGCTACTATTGGGAAAAAAGTCCCACTGAGAAGCCTAGTCTGCCATACCCAATTGAACTCAAGTTTTGCACATCCCCAGAGAGAAACTATACTCCTGGGACTCAGTGCTCTGTCTGGCATATACTAAGAATTCATTAAATGTCTGCTGAATTCATAACAAATTGTTCACTTTGACTCTTGTTTATATTGCCCACACTTTATATATAAATTCTCATTTTTCTAGGGACAGATGAATTCCATTGTGTGGGCTAGGGTCAATGCTTTAGGTGAGACAAGGGATGCTTAAAAATCTGTCCAATTAGATGAAGAAAATGAAGAGATTTAATTACAACTAAAGTTTTTTTTTATGCTAAAACATTACTGTAAAGTTTCAGCTCTGTTCAGTTCAATTCAGTTCTTTCTTCTGTGGCTATGGCATGTTCCCAAATCTATTTCTTTGCTAATGTATGCCCTTGAAGAGGGAAAGGAAGCTGCTACCAATTAAAAAAAAATTTTTTTAAATATTTTTTTAGTTGTTGATGGATCTTCATTTTTTATTCATTTATTATTTATATGTGGTGTTGAGGATCGAACCCAGTGCCTCACACATGCTAGGCAAGCACTCTACCACTGAGCTACAGCCCCAGCCACTAAAAAAATTCTGAAGCACAGATCTTATGAGGAAAGGTCAGAGATGTCATCTTAGTTATCAGAGAGCAAGCCTGGTGCAGTTCTGCCCGTCTGTAATCCCAATGCTGAGGCAGGTGGGTCCCAAGTCTGAGGTCAGCCTCAGCAACTTCATGAGACCCTAAGCAACTTAGTGAGATCCTGTCTCAAAATAAAAAATAAAAAGAGCTAGGGATGTAGTCAGTGGCAAAACATTCCTGGGTTCAATCCATGGTACCAAAAAACTAAAAACAACAAGAAAAACAAACAGGACAAGGGTTGGGGAGGTAGTTCAATGATAGAGAACTTGAGTACCATGTGCAAGACCCTAAACTTGATCCCCAGCACTGGGGAAAAAAAGAAAGAAAAAGAAAAAAGAATCAGAAGACAATATACTCAAAGGACTGCAAAGATGATAGGCTCCCTGATAATTCCCTAACTAGCGGCAAAATAAATAACTAGAGACTAGATAAGGCAGAATATTCTGTAAAATCTAGAAACACAGAATCTCTTAGATTCTCCACAGTTCACATGAAAGTTCATTACTTCGTTTAATAACCTTTTAATTTGAATGACTTCTGTATATCAGGAACTAGCTTAGGTGCTGGAGATTCAAATTAGGGGCTGAAAAGAATTTGAAGCATGAAAAATACTAGGAGATAATTCAGAAGAGAAAGTTGCAAGAAATAATGGTTGGAACCCTTCTTTAAACCCTCTCAGACTCCATGGAGTATTGGCCACTATCTTCCTTGACAGAAAAACTTCTTAAAAGAATACATCTGCTATTATACAGATATATACTGCTATTATTAAGGCCATGACATCCAAATACAGAACCAGTGAACTTGTCTGATTGAAGAGAATAGAGACCAGTTTGGTTGCTGTCCAACTCTCAGGGTACGTTGCACCTGGTGCAAGCTTTATACTAGTTATGCACAGTAGTACTCTGTTCTCACTTCATGACGGATTGGTTAAATATATCGTGCTTTACCACAGAAGTTTGGAAAGCATTGGTCTCTACCACACTGTCTGCACTTTTTTTACTTCCTAGGGTTGGGGATTGAACCCAGGGCTTCACTGCATGCTTATCAAGTTCTTTACCACTGATCTACATCCCCAGCTCTCTTGTTCAGTCATCAAGCCATTTCAGTTTGGCATCTACCCTTCTTACTCTGCTGGAAATGCCACAGAAAAAGCTACTAACCTCTTTAAGGCCAAATTCAGTGGTTTTTCTGTCCTCATTGTATGTGACATCTCTACAGTATTTGGCACCCTTTGCTTGGTAACATCACAGAAGGTGTGTTCTTCTCTTACCTCTTTGACAATTCCCTGTCTTCTTTTCAGGCTCCTATTCCTCCGCCCTTGGTCCATTTCTCTTTTCTTTTCTTTTTTTTTTTTAAATATTTTTTAGTTGTATGCAATATCTTTTATTATTTATTTTTATGTGGTGCTGAGGATTGAACCCGGTGACTTATGCATGTGAGGCAAACGCTCTACCACTGAGCCACCGCCCCAGCCCCCATTTCTCTTTTCTTGTAGCACTCATACAGATTTTTGCTAGGCATCTAATTAGTGCTCCATGGCTTCAATTATGTACTGTTGATTTCTAACTCTACTTCCAGGGTTATAAACTTGATGGCATACTAAGGTCTTAAACATTTGCAAAAGAAATCAGTTTAAATTTGCAAAAGCAAGATACATGGAGAATTTTTTTAAAAAATTATAATTGTTTTCAAAATTATTACTTTACCCCAGAAACATTTTTTGGGGTAAGAGCATACTCAGGATTGAACCCAGGGTTGCTTTACCACTGAGCTACATCCCTAAACCATTTTTTTTTTTTAAATTTTGAGACAGGGTCTCTCTAAGTTGTTGAAGCTAGCATTGAACTTGTGATCCTCCTGCCTCAGCCTTTGGAATTGCTGGGATTACATGCATGCACCATGAGGCCAGCTTTCCAAAAACCATTTTTATACCAAACAAAATATTCCATAAAATTCCAATATATGAAACAAAATAAAAGCATCTTCTTTGACTAAAATGCATTTGGGGCCTCAAACTCTATTCAGTCTTTCACTGCCTGGATTTACTCAGGTAATTGCTAAGTTTGAAGGTTTCTTAACTCTGGAACTCTAAAGCCATTCATGGCAAGAATTCCAAGGACCCAACTAGAGGGTAGTGCAGGCCTGTAATCCCAGCAACTCGAGAGCATGAGATAGGAAGATCGCAAGCCAGTCTCAGCAACTTAATGAGACCCTGTCTCAAAATTTAAAAAAGCAAAATAAAAGGGCTGGGGACATGGCTTAGTGGTGAAGCACCCCTGGATTTAATCCCCGGAGCCAAAAAAAAAAAAAATTCAAAAAACAACAAAAAATGAAAGGACTTATCAAAAATGATCTCTTGGGGCTGGGATTGTAGCTCAGTGGTAGAGCGCTTGCCTCGCATGCATGAGTCACTGGGTTCGATCCTCAGCACCACATTAAAAAAATAATAAATGAATATAATAAAGATATTGTGTCCATTTACAACTAAAAAATATTTAAAAATATTATCTCATTAACCACTAACTGAAACCTAACAGTTCCTTCAATGATTAATATAGAAAATAGCTGGGCGCGGTGGCGCAAGCCTTAGGGAGACTGAGACAGGAGAATCGTGAGTTCAAAGCCAGCCTCAGCAATGGCGAGGCTAAGCAACTCAGTGAGACCCTGTCTCTACATAAAACACAAAATAGGGCTGGGGATGTGGCTCAGTGGTCTAGTGCCCCTGAGTTCAATCTCCAGTACCAAAAAAAATGATTAATATAGAAAATAAACCACAGTTACCAGCATTACTTATGGCTTCATCACCAAAAGAAATCATTGACAGATTCATGTTACATAATTAAAGGATATCTGAAAATACCACATGTATTCATTTATGTATTATGTCACTTTATGTATTAACAAAGAAGCATACATAATATGCTTCTACAAATTATATGTGTGTGTATAATTTAAAAACATTATTCTAAGAAGAAATCCATAGTCTTTATAAGATGGCCAAAGGGATTTTTGGAAAAGGTTAAGAAGACCTATAGAAATTCAGAGTTTCTTAACAATTATCCACATGGAAACAGAGCTTCCAAAGTAAGGTTTCTACTTTGGCCCTAGACCTCTAAAATGATTTAATGGAAGTGATGAAAAGAAGGCCCTTTTTATTCCTAATACTAAGGATATATTGCTCTGAGTGAAGAAAGTTTGTTGGTATCTCATTTCAAATAACAATTCTATATATTTTTCTTTTAACATTTATTTTCCCTAAGTGCTGTTTAAAACTCACTTCTAGGAAATCTTTTCTCTATTAGATTCTTTTGTCTTACATTCCCTTGATGCTTACTCAACTGCTTATCACTGAATTCTTATTAGTTCACAGCTCTATTTCTCTCTCCAACTGGATTATAAAAATGCCCTTGAGAAGCTTATTTTTCAGGATGGCCAGAATAGTGTTCCACAAATAGATACTCAATAAATGCTTCCTGATGAGTGTATGGCTTTTCAGAAAAATTAATTTATTTACCATAAAAGTAAGATTAAAAACCAATATGGTTAAATAATTTAATAACAAAGCAGTGAAAAAAAGAACATCTGATTCTGGATATTACCTATGGAAGGAACTAAGACATTATGTTTATAAATATCTTTTATTACTATTAAGAGTTAAAAATCGGGGCTGGGATTGTAGCTCAGCGGTAGAGCGCTTGCCTAGCATGCGTGAGGCCCTGGGTTTGATCCTCAGCACCACATACAAAGCAATAAAATAAAGATAAAAAAAAAAAGTTAAAAATCTATTTTAATAGAAAGTGATCTTTTAGATGACCTGAAAATTATTTTTTTTAAATCACCAGTGGGTCAGTCTTTCTTTAATGAGCAGTTTCTAAAATCTTTGATTTAGGAATTCAGCAAAATGGCTTCAATATGGACAGACAAGTTTTACAATAAAATTCAAACAGAATCTTAGAAAATATAGCTGATTTTTAAATCTATAGAAGAGTATACATTTCAAAGATGTTATAGCTATGGCAGTTTAAAAATTTCTATTGTCATATGAAAATCACTGAAATTCAGGCTTACAAATAAATTCAAATACCAGACCTATGACTTTTAAACCAATGATTTCATGCTATCGAAATGCTATCATTTTATTTAAAGTGCTTATTTTTATTTCCACATTTATGAATGTTCTAGTTTGTCTTTTCTAAGCTAATCTGATATTTAAATGATCTTAAATGTTAATTAATACTAAAAATGGTCAACATTTCCAAATAATGATTAAAGCCTAGCATCCTTTCATTATGAAAAAGTCCTGTCAGTCCTCCTAACTACCTCTCAAAGACACCCATTCCAGATGTACTTTTTATTCAGTCCTCCAATTTCTTCTTCCTTCCATACTTTCTCACCATTGTCATAAAACTATCAGATTTGCATTTCAGAAAGATCACACCACTCCTCTACATAAAAGAGGAGCCCTTCAACACATACAGGTTCCACATTCAACCCTGTAACATGGCATCCACTGCCCTCAGTGAATACCCACATCTTCCAAACTTGTCTCATTACAGTGCTTCACACTTGGCAGCTGTGACAAGTCATTTGCAGTACAGAAGCACATGTTTTCTTTCTCCAGGACAATCCTTTCCTGACTTATGGTTAACTCTATCATCCTTCACAACTCAGCCTGAACATTACCTCTATATAAGGCCTTCTCCATGCCCATCCCAACGCTTAATCACTTCCTCTTCTAAATCTTGCAGTTTAGATATTATTGTGAACTGGGCACGTGGCACACACCTGTAATCCCAGCACTTAGGGAGGCTGAGACAGGAGAATCGCGAGTTCAAAGCCAGCCTCAGCAAAGGCGAGGCGCTAAGCAACCCTGTCTCTACATAAAACACAAAATAGAGCTGGGGATGTGGCTCAGTGGTCGAGTATTCTTGGTACCAAAAAAAAAAAAAAAAGATTATTGTAGTTATCATACTGTATAATTATTTTTATATGCTTGCCTTTTCTATATTAGTAAGTTTTGTGAGACCAAGAAAAGGTGCTTCTTGTTGAACTGAACTGAGTTTGATCTAATAAAGATGTGAGTAATTAGAAAACAGAGATAGGATGTTTCCAGAGTGATTCATAGTGGCCAGGAAGATCATGTTTCTCCACAGTAAACATAAATCTTATGTTGCTTTAATCATGGGGATTACCAACTCTCTTGGAATAGTACACAAAATGCAAACTCTCTTAAATTAGGCTAAATGAAAACTAAGGAGGCAACTAGTAATGTTTTGTCTGCATAATTTGAACCAAATTAGTAAATATATATTTTTCATTATATATAGTGTGCTTCTAGCATAGTACAAAACATACATTACATTTTATCTTAAATATTTGAATGGGAAAAAGTAGATTAGAGAATGGTTTATTTACACTGTGCACCAGGAACTAGCATCTATTAAACTTTATCATACGAATAATAGGAGAAAAATATAGTCTTGATACATTGAAACTTTATTTCGTAAAACAATTCCTTTGAGGAACAGTAAAAACCATGCAAGATATGCCTATTATCCAGTCCCAATGTAACAAAAGTAGGTGGCACAAGAAATACAGGAAAAGTTTAGGGCTTCAAGTATTTATGGTGGATAGCACTCAGTCATGCAGTAAGTATTCAGGTAGATGCAATGTATCATTTTTGAGATCCAAATGTGCTCCTTTGTGACTGGAGCCAGAGTTCTTTCTGGCATGAAAGATACTAAAGAATCTGCACAAACAATAGTTAAGGCAAAATCGTCCCTCTTTCTACACATACAATTTATTTAAAACCAGTTTTAACTACAAGAGTCTCCCTAATAATTACTATAGTTTAATAGAAGTTATTTGCAGTATTTAAAATTAGCTCACAACCTAATTTGTTCTTTTTTAAAATTATTTTATTTATTTATTATTTTTTTATGTGGTGCTGAGGATTGAACCCAGTGCCTCACACGTGCTAGGCAAGCACTGTACCACTAAGCCACAACTCCAGCCCTAATTTGTTCTTTTCTGTGTGTTGCAGAGGTTCTAACTTGAATATATTTTTGAAATAAAAAATGACAAAAAAAAAACCCCACAATTTGTTTTAAGAGTTACTCAGAAAAATATCAACCAAATTACATTAGCCTATTTTTTAGGACTTTACTATAAGAATGTCATTAAAGCCAGGTGCAGTGGATGTAATCCTACCACTCAGGAGGCTGAAGCAGAGGATTTCAAGTTCAAGGCCAGCCTCAGCAACACAACTTAGTGAGAACTATCTCAAAATAAAAAATAAAAAGGACTGGAGATGTAGCTCAGTGGTAAAGGCAAAAAAAATCATCACATTCTTATTTTTTACATTTTTTTTAGCATAAGAATCATTTTCTAGTATTCATTTATCTCACATATTGCAAACATAAATTTGAAATTCTACATATTCCTTCATAACACAATTGTCAATAAGTGGCAAATGAATCTGAATGAAATAAAACATCTAGCTCAGAGCAGGAAACTTTGTAGTGGCAATGACACTAAATTGCAAAACTTTTGTATATCTATAGTCAGGTCATAGACATATATCTAAACCAGTCACCTGGTATTTAAGAACTTCTACATCATAAAACATTTTTCTTTAGCAGGTAGATAATAACAAAAGAAAAATAAGGAGGGAGGTTTTGCTGTTAACTTCCTAAAAATAAATATAACTTGAGCAATTATTAAAAGTATATACATTACTCAATATGTAACATTAAAAATTATAAGTCAATTTTATTTTCCTTTACTTTTAAGAACCAGTTAAAACTCAGCTGGGGGTGTAGCTCAGTAGTAGAGCGCTTGCTTATTATAGGAGGCCCTGTATTCAATTCCCAATACCAGGAAAAAAAAATGTTCTTTAAAACCAATTCAATCTTTTTTTTTTTTTAAATATTTTTTTTAGTTGTAGATGGACACAATGTCTTTATTTTATTGCTTTGTATGTGGTGCTGAGGATCGAACCCAGGACCTCACGCATGCGAGGCAAGCGTTCTACCGCTGAGCTACAATCCCAGCCCCGCAATTCAATCTTTGAGGGGTGCTTTCCCAGCTCTTTTTCTGTTTTATTTAGAGACAGGGTCTCACTAAGTTACTGGGTTTCGCTTTGAATTCGTGATCTTCCTGTCTCAGCCTCCTGAGCTGCTAGGATTACATGCCTGCACCACTGTGCCTGGTCCAGTTAAATCTTTAAAAAGACACCTTTTTAAAACTAAATATATGTCAAATTAGGAAAATGGTGAACACCAGTTTTGTTGCTCATTCCATTTTCCCTCATGTGACTTTTAGAAATGGGAACTGCATAAATTTAAAATTCTATACATTGCTTCACAACACAATTGCCAATAAGCAGTCATGAGTAAAGGGAATGCCACGTTTTCTCTTTGACGTATTACTCTTTTATACACAGAAGGTTTAAATATAATTTAATCTCCACATAAATCCTTTTCTACTCACTTCTTTAAGTATGACTCTTTTACATCATCTTGTTTCTTAAATGGGATAGCAAAGTTTTATGATTTATAGGACAAATACTTTGTTGCCATTTCTACCTTTTATATAATGGTATCTAATTCTGACAATTTGGGAGCTGCTGCTTCTATCTGGTGATTAATGTGCTGTTAAAAAAAGAAAAAAAGGGAAAAAAAATCACCCAGGCCCCTTCAACTCATAAGAATACATATTGGGAGGCTTTGGGCTATATGCCCAGGAATTTTGTAATTCACTCAGTAACTATCAATTTCCCAAGGGAAATGTTTGAAATTCCACCAGTGAGAACACATAAAAAAAAAAAAAAAAAGTGCCACAATATTATCATTAAGTGTTTTTCATTTCTGTGAAATATTGTGTGAATAAAAATCGGTTCCAAATTTTTGTTTTGTCAAATTAACTACTAAATTGTTGTTTACACCCAAAGTAATTGTCAAGGTCTAGAATGAAGTGAGTAAAAAATATATAGAAGAAAAGTAATCAAAGCTACTTCCTAGTGAGCATGTCTAAGGTACATGTAAGAAAAATCAAATAAACTTAAGTCAATTGGCATTTTATTTATTTTTTGAGATAAGGTCTATGTTGCCCAGGCTGTCCTGAAAACTCCAGAAAACTCCCTCCTGCCTCCCTCCTCAGTTGCGGAAGTGTAGGTGTGTGCCACGACACCCTGCTGCCATCTTTTTTTTGGGGGGCCTACTGGAGACTGAACCCGGGGGTGCTTTACCACCAAGCTACATCACTCACCCTTTATTTTTTTAGACAGGGTCTAACTAAGTTGCTTAGGGCCTCATTCAACCTCTAAGGCTAGCCTCAAACTACCAATCCTCCTGTCAGCTTCCAGAGTCGCTGGGATTAAGGCAGGCACTATAGAGCCTGGTTATATTTTTAGATTACTTTGTTATCAATTTTTTTGTATCTTATTTAGTTGCTTCAATAATCTAAAAAAATTATTGAGAATATAACTTCCTTAGGGCTGGGGGTGTAGTTCAGCAGTAGTGCTTGCCTAGCATGTGTAAAGCCCTGGGTTTGATTCTCAGCACTAAAAATAATATTAAATCTTCCTTCTCTCAATAATGAAATAAATTTCTTGTGTCTTTTTACAGCTACAAAGGCATATATGACTTCCTTAATAGTATTTTAGACACACCTCACTGGGATATAGTGTTTTTGTAAAGCTCAGCTATTTTATAAACCTTCCTTAAAAAAAAAAAATAAAAACAAGACCCAAAAAGTACACCTGAGTTCTTTAAATGGGCAAAAGAAATAAGGTTCATGTGCTCAAGCAATTTGCTCTCAATCTCTCACTCCTCAGACTACTCACTTTCTTATAGTTATAATGAACCTGGTTTTCCAAGTCCACAAGGTTAAAAGCAACAATTAGCAGAAGGTGCTATAGAGAGAGCGTACCACAATAGCAAAATGTAGTTTGACAGTTTACCAGTAACAAAATCCCAAAGAAGCTATAAAAAGGCATTAAAAAGCCAGTCAATTCTTCTGAGGTTAATTACTGTACTTAACAAAAATAATATACTTCATGGGACCTTCAAATCAGCATGTTCATGGGTTATATAATTGAAATTAAATGATGACCTTGAGTTTTCAAAGCAGTTTATTCTAAGTAAACTATTATTTTAGTATCAGCCTATCTTTTGGGGGCGGGGTACTGGGGAATGAACCAGGGGCACTCAGACCTTTTTATTTAGAGGCAGGGTCTCACGGGGTTGCTTAGGGCCTTGCTAAGTTGCTGGGGCTGAATTTGAACTCATGATCCTCCTGCCTCAGCCTCCTGAAACAGATTGACAGGCATGCACCACCACGCCTGGTTGGTATTTTTTTTTGTATTGGGGATGGAATTCAGGAGTACTCAACCACTGAGCCACACCCCCAGCCCTATTTTGTTTTCTTTAGAGACAGGGTCTTGCTGAGTTGCTTAGCGCCTCGCAGTTGCTGAGGCTGGCTTTGAACTCATGATTCTCCTGTCTCAGCCTCTCAAAGTGCTGGGATTACAGGAGTGTGCCACCACACCTGGCCTGGCTCCTTTTTGATAGGATGACCACAACTCCTAATTTGCTTGGGATTGTCCTATCTTAAGCCTGTTGTCATGGCATAATTAATAGCTTTCACAGGATTGGGTCAAAATTTTAGCACCATCCTACTGAGCACTTACTATGTGCCAGTAAGAATTACAAAGTGCCTTCATTTATTCTCACAATCATATTATAGGGGACACAATTATTATCACCATTTTAAAGATGGAACAATCAAGGCTCTCAGAGGTTAAATGATTTGCCTAAGATCAACTGTGTTAAAGACCTGCACGCGATAACCTAGGCAGTCTGATGTCAAAGTCCTAGTACCTAACCACTATAAATATAGTTATCTCCCTAGAAAAATGAGTAGGGGTACACGGGAAGGGATATATCCAAGTTTTTGGAAAAGGATTAAGAGATATCAGTTTTTTTCTTATTTTTAAATATAGTACTGAGGATCAAACCCAAGCCCTTGCACATGCTAGGGAAACACTTTACAGCTGAGCTATATCCCCATCCCTTTATTTCAAGACAGGATCTCACCAAACTGCCTAGGTTAGCCTCTAACTTGTGATCCTCCTGCCTCAGCCTCCCAAGTAGCTGGGATTACAGGCATGAGATATTAGTTTTCTGGAACATGTATATATAATCCTTATTTTCACAATCCTATAAATGTATAATACTGAAACATTTTTAAAAATCCTTGAAATGTAAAATATTTCAGGTTTTATGGGCATGTACTTTCTAAAGAAACAAAAAACTCAGCTGGACACAGTGGCACACACATGTAATCCCAGTGACTCAGGGGGCTGAGATGGGATCCCAAACTTGAGGCTAGCCACAGCAACTTGGAAAGAACCTCAGAAACTTAGCAAGATTCTGTCTGAAAAAATAAAAAGGGTTGGAGATGTAGCTCAGCGGTAAACGGCCCCCTGGGCTCAATTCCCAGTAGCAAAAAAACATTTAAAAAAATTATGGTACTTCAACGAACTGGATCATAAATTTATGACAAATATTCCATAGCTTTCTAACTTTCTCTTTATTTTACTTCAAAATTATTTTGGGAAAAAGACCATTATCTATCTATTCACACGTGAAAAAGAAAATTATACTAAAAACATTAAAAGTAGTCATGAAAAAAAATAAAAGTAGTCATGAACATCAACTCAGAAGCTATAATTCTAGGGGCTGGGGTTGTGGCTCAGTGGTAGAGCACTTGCCTTGCATGTGTGAGGCCTTGGGTTCAATTCTCAGCACCGCATATAAATAAATGAATAAAATAAAGATCCACCAGCAACTAGAAAAATATTTTTTAAAAAAGCTATAATTCTAAGCTAACTATACACTTTATATTTCTGAAAAAGATGCTATGTATCAGCTAATTAACCTTTATGTGGTTAAATGGAAGTTATAAAAATAAGAGGCTCAATGATGTATATTATTTTTAACAGTTCTTTTATCTACTTAATTACACGTATTAAAGGTACATGGTTTAAACAAATTATTGCTTTTTCCTATTTCCAAATATTTGATGCTCAGCAACCAGATATGGTAAACAGGCATTATCATTCCCATGTTATGAATTTAAAAAACTGAGAGTCAGAGAGATTAATTTGCTCAGTTGCATTAAGAGAGAAAACCAAATTGGAGGGATAACTTCCAATAGTACACAGAAAGCAATTATTTGGATGTTTCAGAGCAAAGAAAAAAACCTCAGACTTCTTTCCTAAGATGAGATAGATTATCTCTAAACTTATGTTGTCTGAAAAAGCAATATTCAGTGGAGCCTGCCTGTATATCTCCGTAGTTTAATATTCATAGAAAAATGAACATTCACATTGTTTTGTATCTCCAACTACCATTAAATTTACAAGCAAAAATAAGGGGAACATGATTTTTTAAAAGAGGAAAACCTAGTGAAAAGTGTGTCAAACCCCTCAATGATTTACCATTGCTGAGATCTTTCCTTCAGAAGAGAACAGTTTTTAAAAGAATTTTCTCCCCAAATCCATTTGCTGGATTCCATAAATTAGCTGCTACAAAGGATCTATATCAGAGAAACTCAAAACTACTAAGAAGCTTTTCTTCTAATCTACTATAAAGGCACATTAAATACACAACGCCGGTCACGCTATTTTAGATAATGATGGAAAACGACAGCTGATAGCCAGTTTGGGACAAATGCCAACTGTTCCTATTTGTCTGAAAATGCTAAAATTAACTGCTTCAACATTCAGTTTTCAAGGAAAACATATCTCCAAACGAAAGTCTGTCAACTAAAATCCTGAAAAAGACTACAGATAATGGTGCCTCTTTGATCTGAAACATTAATTTTTCGCCTTTCAATATTCCAAAGTAAGCACATCTTAACAGCTTCAAATATTGTCATGTATTTTATTTTTTAAACTTATAATTTTGCAAGCTAGCAGTAAAATATTATCTTCAATATTTTACTAATTAGCACAGTATATCTTTTAAAGCTAACTGGAACATCGTTTCATTATAAATGATTGTAAAATAAAAATGATCGTTTCAAATGCCAAATTAGTCTCAACATGTGATTATTATCGATATTATTTTTGTCTCTATGTACAAAGGTGTATTTCAAAGACGAACTTAAAAATTATGTTAATATTTCTTTTGTCAATCTAAAAAGTCAAAGTATTGTAGCTTAAAGAAGTTATATTTAATCTCTAAAATTATTAAAGAGGCATATAAGGAAATCAAGGAATCAGTTTTAAAAACCAAATATACTCTAATAACTGATTTGTTTTTTAAGAAGTCCCTTATTTTTTAGAAGAACGAGGAAATAAGGGAAAATGCCATGGTGCAAGTATGTTACACATAGGATTTAGTATACATTAGTATTCTCGTGCTTTGATTATTAAAGTTTGGCCTTACCAAAAAGTCATCAAAATGTCCAAGACAACTCACAGGACAGTTGGAAACCTGAAATAAAATTGCTCAGTGCAAAAAAGATCCCAATCCATTCATGCAGTTTTAAATAGAAGCCTAGACATGTAATCACTTTTTAATGTTCTCGTCTAAAAGCTTTTAAAAATATGAAAATCCTAAACTCAAATTGCTTCCAAATACTTTAAAAAAATGTTTAAAAAGGGATATTTTCATTTCTTGTTTTCTCATAAAAGCATTCTTCAGAAACATAGAGCTAAGTTCTGAGCCACGATTCACCGCTTACTAGCATGCCTATTTTGCATACCAGTAGAATCGAGTCCAGTTTTGCCATTTGTGGATAACTATGACAAGATACAAAAGCATGTGTTTGCCATAAATAGCTCTGGCTAACAGCAAACTGCTCACACTGAGAAGATCAAATTCTCTATAAGGAGAGCAATCTGGACCACTGCCAAATCCCACCAGTAACGTTTAAGACTACTATACCAATTCTTTTTCCAATTCTATTTGGAAAGTATATTACAGTAGCAAAAATGAACATTTCTAAACATCAGAAACACTAAACTTTTGAAGGACATTTTACGAATTATTATTGTGACCAAATAAGCAATAAAAATTTCCTGCTGCTTCTACTCTACTTATGAGTGTAAATGTGAATAAAAAAAAATTAACTAGGCTAATTTACCTGGAGAACAAATGAGATATTGAAGATGTTTATGTCAAAGTGTCAAAAAAGAAAAAAAAACCAAGAGTCAAAAAAAACTGCTCTCCGTATTAACATATAAGGAAATAAATAAACATGTTTACAAAAGTACCACTCTTTAATAATGTTATTTTATATTAGGTGGCTTTAGGTATAGAATATTGTTTAAACCAAAGAAACCCAACAAATCTGGAAAATACCATGCATGAATATTGTACAAAAAAGTTCTCAAATGACCAGTGCAGAAATGAATAGCTGTTTACCCTAAAAGTGGTTCCACATAACATTTTGCAAAATTTCCAAGGAAAACAAGGCAACGTTCTGTAACATGCCACAATTTTTATTGCAACGTGGCCATTTTTGTGAGGGTAGGGAGTTTGATCTCAAAACAATGTTCCATTTAAGGCTCTTTTATACAGAAATTGCCATCATGACTGATATTCAAAATATCTTTAGTGTTGCAAGACTCACATGGTAAACATAAAACTCCTTCACTTATTCAGTAGTGTACACTTAATGGAAAAAGGCATTAATAACAGCTATTTCTTTTAAGATATGCAGGTAATAGGAATGAACACTGAGGTACTAGGATAAATTGATGACACAGTTAATGAAACTTAATTGGCATTCCTTTTGGGGGATTAAACTCATTTAAAAAAAAGTGCTTTTAATGCATAGTGTTATATTCGTGCTGCCATGTCACAAAAGAAGGCTTGCCA